>JAKUCV010004149.1:129052-160951 GCA_028386065.3 Turnera subulata | reverse complement strand
AAAAAAAAAAGAAGAAGAGAAGAGAAAAAAAATAACAGAAACCGGGAAAAAGAAAAAAAAAAAGGAAAAGAGAGGAACTGGAAAAGAAAAATAGAAGAGAAGGAAAAAAATAAGAAAAAAAAAGAAGAAGAAAAAAGGAAACGGAAATCAAAAAAAAGAAAAGGAGGAGGAGGAAGAGCAGCGCCGACCACCACCACCAACAACCAGCCGCCACCCTTCTCTCCTGCCGCTGCAGCCGACGACCCAAGTCGCAGCAGAGCCGTCCTTCCGCGCCGTCCAGTCGTCGCCACGCCTCGCCTCACCATCCCGTGCCGCGCCACCGTCGATTCCAAGGTGAGCAGCCCGGGTTGGTGACGACCCGAACTCATGACGGGCTGACTCGTTCTCTTTGGATCCGGGCTTTGTTGGGTGGGCTGAAGCTAGCGGGCTGGGGCTTGAGACCTTGGGCTGCTGGTCTAGGCCTAACACGCCTGGGCTGGCTGCCTTGTTGGTCAGCTCCTGCGCCTGGGCTTAGCTTGGGCCTTGAGCTGGGCTTGGACTTGGCCCAGTCCAGAAAAAAAATAAATAAAATATAATCTGGTTTTAATAATTATTTCCTGACACTAAATAATTTTTGAAAAAAATTATATACATGATTTAATTAGGAAATATTTTGAGAAAATATGAGATATGGAAAATAAATAATATTTATGCATACGAGAATAATTTGGGAAATATATGTATGCGTATTTATAAATTCGTATTTATTTTCAGAAAATAAGTTATATAATTAAATTCTCTGGAAATGATTTTCCTAAAATAATAATATTTAGTAATTAAATTTTGGCAAGTATAACATTTTATGGAAATAACTTTGGGATAAATATATATAAGTTATAATTCCTAGGAAAATTATGATGTTTAATATTTTGGTAAAGTATAATTAATGTATGAAAAATATTTTGAAAAGAGTTTTAATTAAAGTATGGTACCGAAATTATATTCGGATATACGCACGGTAAATATTTTCGGTAAAAGTTAATAATAACGGATAGGAACCGGGATGGGTTATTTCGCAGTTTTGGCATCATAGTATACCGATTATGTGCATTTATGTGTATATATTGTTTTGTGGTATAGGTTTGATATCGGGCAGTTTCCCGAGGAGCCGGCGTCGGACCGATCATTGTCTCCGGAGTTGAGTAATCGGCCAAGGTGAGGATGGATAACCCTTGTTATGTTGCCTGTAATACTTTGTGTGCTTGTTGTTTGATTGAACTGCTGAGATATTCACTGATGGTTATCGATTGCTGTGATTATTGTTGTGGTAATTGTTGGATTGAGATATTGATTTTGTGTTGAGATTGATGTTGAACTATTGACTGTGGATAATTGAGAAATGGAAATTGGAAATTGGAAGTTGGGAATTGATATGAGATGATGATATAGTTGTCATGTGAAAAATAGTGGTACGACCCGATGGTTTGAAAATTAATTTTGGGATGCTATGGTCGGTTACTTGGTTTGATTACTTGATTTGTTTGGCATGTTGATGCCTGTGGTTGGGGTATACCAAATACCCAGTGGTTCGGATATACCGAATATCCGGTTGGCATGTTGATGCCTGTGGTTGGGGTATACCGAATACCCAGTGGTTCGGATATACCAAATATCCGGTTGTGAGACGTGATCCCGGTATGGTGGGAATGGTTTGGTTCTCTTCGACCTAGCTGCCGAAATTAATTAATAACCTGGTACGACCCTAGCTTATCCAGTGACGGGGTCCAGGAATAAAATTGGAAATTAAGTTAAGTATTCTTTTGGTCTTGGTTCAGTCTTATCTGAGATGTGCTGTTTATTGTTATTATTGGGCCTTGGGCCGGATGTGATATTTTGTTGTTGGGCCGAAGGGCCAGATTTATGAGGTTTATACTTTGGGCTGTTGAGCCAGTTTTCTATTGTTTATACTGTATGTTGGGTTTGTTGGTTGAGTCGTTACAGTTCCGGCACGTGTTTACTGTGTACGGTAAATACGGATCGGGGCGTTTCACTATTCTTTAAACATAATAAATTATTTTATTTAGTAGTTCAGATACATCATACAAATTTGGTATTAATTCATTTAATTTAGTTAATAGGTTTAGAAATCAAACTTAAATTTTAATGTTATATTAATTTTGTACATTGTATTTTGATTATTTATTTAACCTACTTATTAGGTTGGACAACCAAAATTACTAACAAATATATTTAACAAGTTCATAGAATATGATATTTACATTGTATCTTGGTTGTAAATAAAATTATTAATTTAAAAGCTATTTATGAATACTTATATTAGTACATTATTAAATTCTTGAACATGATAAGTAAGTTTTGTTAGTAGACCACATACAAAGTACGAATTTTTAAGATATATATATATATATATATATATATATATATATATATATATATATAGATATATCTTAAATTTGTTCGATGTATCTAATGTAGAATTGCAAAAGTGATGTAAGGTACATGTATTTAACTTTGTTAGATAAACCACCTTACATCAACTATTGTATTATACCAACTGAAACCAGAGTTTGTGTAGCATCATTGTAATTTGGTACGACACCGCTACGAAAGTTGCTAGGAAAAAATGAGTGTTAGCCTGTTAAAGAAATTGACGTCAGTTAAGGATGCGACGACAATTGAAGTAAGGGTGACTGGATTGTGGGAGTCCCTCAATAAAAAATTACGGGACCAAATTATCAGTCTTGACATGATCGTTGATAAAGAGATAAGAAAGTTATATATATTTATTGTACTGTATAAGAGATTTGATAAGTACATAAATTAATGCTGCCATTGCTTTTGTGGCCTTGATTTGATAAGTACATAAATTAATGTTGCCATTGTTTTTGTTCCTGCAAGGCTATGTTAATGCATGTTGTAGTGAAAAGAATATTTGCTGCGCGTTTTCGTCATAGATTAGAGGAAGGAAAGGTATATAGAATTACCAATTTCGGAGTAGTACATGAGACATTGCAGTACAGGCCAGTTAAGAATGAGTTGAAACTGCAATTTTATTCAATCGGTGAGAGATATTGGAGATATATCAAAGTATGGGAAATTCTACAGCACCTTGGCCAACGTATGGGGTACCGAAACCCAGGTTGACGTGGACCAATAAAAAAATTTCAACATAAATTATTATTTTAATATTTTCATAATTTTCTAGAATAGTCCTTTAACTTTTAATAATTACTAAATCGCCCCACTATTTTTAATAATTACAATAAAGATTAGAAAATATTATGAAATTACTATTTTGGAGTGTGGATTATGCTGAAATTTTTTAATGTCATTTTTAAAAAGGAAACAATTTATAATTTAATAAATATTTTACATATTTCATTAATTTTTTTTTGTAAATTTGAAGTTGTAACTAGGGAAGCTAATGCTTGTGCAGGAAAGCTAGCTGAATTAGCTTTTAATTCTAAGCTAGGTGTTTCTATACTGGATACTCCACCTGATATAATTGTACAGCATGTTCTGGTGGAAGCAGAGTCTCAGGGTTGTTGAGTCCTGCTATATTTTGATTTTGATTCTTTTGAAAAAAAAAAAAGCTTTCTGCCTGCTCTTTCTGAGCAAGAAGATCAAGCATATTCTTCTCTAAAAGAGCTTTTGCATATAATATTATGAAACTCATTATTATAGCAGACATTAACTAATTGACTACCATTAGTCAATGAAAAGGGCGATCGAGAAATCTGAGCAGTTTGGATGCACGATGATTTTCTTTCTCTACCTTCCTGCGTGCACAGTTTTAACTGCCTCATGCTTAAAATTGATAACAACCACCCTGCGCCTTATCAATAAAGTCATCGTTCGCATAAAAAAAAACTAATTGAATCCCTAATTTTCACAAAACCTACAAAAAGGGGCTTACTTGAAGAACTCACGACGATGACGATGAGGGACGGGTGAGAGAAATTCACCTCCAGCTGGGAGAGGTCGATGTCGCCTCCCGTGCTTTGAATCGCTTGAAGAAGTTGATGGCTTCCATGGCAGAGGTGCCGCTGCAAGTAACCGAAGCTTGTCAAGACGTGAGGAGGATGAGGAGGAATGGCCGGCGCGCTACGGGGCTGAGGAGGACTATGGCGAGAGAGGTGGAGGAGGACGACGAGAGAGGTAAGGGAGGAGAACGAGAGAGATGAGAGGCGGAGGTGCGGGAGGCGGTGGAGACCGGAGAGACATCGGGTGGAGAGATATCGGGGGAGAGATGTTAGTTTTTTTTTTGTTTACAAGAAATAATTTCAGTAATTGAGAGAACCAAATTAGGGACAAAAATATTAATTGCGGGGTCAACATATTATTCTATAATTTTAATTTTTAAATTTTTTTGAAAAATAATAAAATAGTGAAAATGTTCATAAAATATTGGAATGGATTGTTTTAAAGCAGAAAAATCCCGAGCGTGGGACAAGACTCGGTTTCGGAACCCGACGCACGAATCACCATAAATTAATTACCCAAGATAAATTTTAATGGTAAATGACTATAAAAATTAAATTTTACGGTGATGGTAAAAACGTAAAAATTATCCGGGCTGTTACAAGAACCCTGGGTCTAGCTAGATCGGCTACCATGACGATGGCCAATATTTAACTAAGTGATTGGGGCCCTACCATAAAAATTGGAATAGTGAGTCTAGGATGAACCAAGAACTGTTAAGTCAATGTTTGATTCTTTCTGATGTCTATATTCCGGATATGTGTTTTCTTTGAGCCTTATTATTATTGGTTGCTTGTATATTTATATTTACTTATGGATTTTACCCGGTGAGCACTTCGGACTCACCCCTCGCCTACGTGACTCGGTCACGTAGAATGATTTGTGCATAGTACAGGTACGTTCGGGGCAGCTGTGGCGCACCCTCTGCCAGGCCTGGATCCAACCTGCGATGCATCTCATTTGCTATTATTGCCATGTGTGTGTTTAAGACTTCCGCTGCGTGTATTATTAGTGTGCTGTAATAATGTCCCGAGTTTCGGAGACAAGTACTGTTGATGTATGGTTTGACTTCTTGTTGTATTATAACTGCTTGACTTCTGTATTTGCATATGGCCCACGTGTTTACTGTAGATAACGGTAAATCCGGGTTAGGGCGTTTCAATTTTGGAATAGATTGTCCCATATTTTTAAAAAAATTACAAAATTTTAGTAAAATATATTATTCAATAACATTTTAAGCCAATAGTAGCACTATTGCTATGCCCAAAGCGACCTCTCTTCGATCCGGCCTCGGGTGCGTGTGTTTAACGATGCATTTTAAGAAAAAAATGGCTTTCTAAATTTGTAAAAAATTTCAATGAAATACTATAAATATTCATAGAATATTAGAATGAATTATCCTATAGCTTTTAAAAATTTTAAAAAATTTTGATGGAGTACTAAAAATATTTACAGAATAATTGAATGAATTATTCTCAACCTTTTAAAATTTTTCATAGTTTCGAAAAGTATTTTCCACATATTTTATTCTTATTATCTATAATTTTTTAACATTTAATTTCTATTAAATGTACAAAAGATTATTAACAAAAATTTGAACTAATACCTGTCCAATAAAAAAAAGAAATTACAATCTGTTAACATTAAAAATTTCTCTATAAAAAGATATTAAAAATTGCAAATTACATAAGATATGTACACAATACTGAAAAAAAGAAAGAATATAAGGGGCCAATATATAATTTTCTAATAATATTAGACTAAACTGTAATTAATAATATTTTATCCATTTGTTCCAATTATGTTGATCCACATCATCAGGGTTTTGGTACCCTGGACTTGGCCAAATGCATTTGAGTTTGTCAATCGTGATATCATTATGGAGAGATGCAACATAACTACTTATCTATCAGGTACAACCTCTAAATTTCTATTATTTGATTATATATTTAGAGCAATTTTTATATGTGTTCGGTTCTAATCTCATAGTTCATCTCATGTAGATGTTATCGCGAAATTGGTCTCCATAGGACCTTTGGAATTTATAGAATCAAACAGAGGTGCATTGAGGTATAGAGATATTGAAATCATGTTATCTGAGTATGTATATTTTTTTGTTGGAAATCAATTTGTAGGTTGCATTATAATTTGGATGACTTTTTAAATTAATTGTCTATAATTTGCAGAAATGGAAATTATCAAGTGACACTTTGGGAAAAGCAAGCTGATATGATTTCTGAAACAATATTAGAAGACCGGACGGGTATATTTGTAGTCGTTGTGACGTCATTATTGAGTAAAATGTTTCAGAGTATGTTTTCGTCTTTTTCTTTAAAGTACCGCCGTTTAAGGAGTCATATTTATATATTAAAATTACATGGTGGCATTAAAATTAGTTTGATTGCAGGAGTCCCTACTTTATCATCAACTAATGCAACAAAGGTTTACATCAACTTAGATATACCAGAGGTGAAATACAAAATGATAAGGTAATTACAACCATATTCGAATCAATATATTGCCAATTACGGAGCCAAAAAGAAACACTTCCCTAAGCACACACTCTTCGTCAATCCGTGGGATTAACCTTAAAAACAAGCCATTGGTCTGGATGAGGTGTGGTAGTTGCAAAACGACGGCGCTTGGCAATTGTGTGTCAGTTTTTGTTTTTTTTTTGAAAAAAAAATTCTTTCTGTTCCACCAATTTTAAGAAAAACACCCATAAGTTAATAAAATATTTGCCCCACATCCAAAAAGTTTATAAAATGCTACTACCTGCTGTGAATACTCGACCCAAAATCAATTGGGCCTATCCACATTTCCTTTACACCTTCTTCATATCCATCTTCCAACATCTTTGGAGTCGCCACCAAAATTTTATTAAGGGACAAAAACTTGGGAAAAACCCTTCATGTGACTCCGTTTAGGCAACTGGATAACGAACCAAAGATGCCGGACCCGGGGATTCGTCGTGGATGGGAAGGTGTTAGGCACCCATCCATGTTGGGGCGAAATTTTGTGCAATTAGAGGATTTTATGTGCCTTGTGCAAGTGTGCAAGTGTGAGCACCAAAAGACATAATAACTGAATATTAAAAAGAAAGGGGAGAAGAAGAAGATTGGGCTTGAGTTTACACCACTAAAAACCACCAACGTACCCCGGCGACCGGGTTCAAAGCCCACGTAGTTCTTGACATGGCATCACAACAGTCACATCATCATTAAGATCAACATCTCAATAATAATTGGTCAGACAAAAAAGGATTAGGATTACCTCTTGTAGCCCTCCTCTAGCTCCTTGGTTTGGGTTGTGCCTCCCACACAATTTTCTCCCACTCCTCAACTCAATCTTGGAGTTCTTCTTGATTTTTCCCTTTGCTGCCTTCAATGGATGATGCTACCCACGAAATTCTGCCAGAGTTTTGCCTGTGGAACTATTTCTGAAGCTTGGAGAGATAGAGTTTCTCCAAGGTTCAAAGCTCTATGAAGAGTGTTTGTGTAATAGAATGTGTCCCCTGAAATGTGAGAGAGGGGTACTATTTATAGTATTCTGGGTAGCCTAGGGGCGTGGACCAACTTAATGATCAAGGTAATGGCAAAAAATCTGGGCCAAAACTGAGTAGAATCAGATTACGGGTGAAAATCGGGGAGGAAACGCGTTTCTGGGTGTGCATGACTGCCATGGCCGGCGGTCATCCTGTGGATGACAGCCAGGCCGGGCGGTCATGGGTGGAAGACCGCCCAGGCCCGGCGATCATCTCTAGATGACCGCCCGCGCCTACGCGTCTCACCCGTTCTTTCCTTTTTCGGTCCCGATTCTCCAATAATTCCTCCTTGATTGATCCTACCGCGTAATTAACCCCTAGATTGCCCAGAATCCTCTGCTTTCTTGATTACTACTCCTCTCAATCATCTTCTAATTGACTAATTACACATTGATTCCTCATTTTAAGCCAAAATCATACCAAAAACATTCTTGCTATTAAGGAATGATTTAACTCTGATTTTCCACGAAAATCAGAGCTAAATTTGTCTGCAAGCAAGGTGTTAATAGGCTGTGCAACTCTGAAGAAAAGTCCATACCTTATTAAATTGGACCTTTACATTTATCATCAACCCAAGAATAAATATAATTGGGTTTAATAAATAAACAAGTCCAAATTTAATGAGATAAAATATATTTTAGCAATTTTCAGGAATTGTATAGGATACTAATTTAGCAGAGTAATTAGGATCCGTATATTTTCAGAATTAATGATATTGCATATTTAAGATGATTTTAATTTGGGGTAGGTACGAAGTTGGGTTCTGATTGAGTAGTTAGAATACTAAGTTTGTACAGACCTCAGATTAGAGTTATATTAAAAGTACCCAGTTTTTTGGGTGTTCACCGATACCCCTCGTTGGTGAGTCTTTAAAACTTAAAGACGAAGCAAAGCAAGAAGGAACAACCAAATTTGGATAACGAATGTGAGTGTTATGGACCAATGGTTGGAGCATCACATGCACCACCTCGAGAATCATCTCATCTCGAGGTTTGTGATTGACTCATCTCATCTCTTGGGATTTTCCTGGTCCCAAGAGCAACCGGGAATCATCTCATCCCGGGGTTTCGTTTGGGATTTTCCTGGTCCCAAAAGTCATTAACAAAGGATCATCTCACCTATGCTAACTAAGGATATTATCACCCTCCCGTGGGGATTTCGTTAACAAGGATCATCTCACCTGTGCTAACTAAGGATATAATCACTCTCCCGTGGGGATTTTGCTAACTAAGGATATTATCATCCTCCTGTGGGGATTTTGCCAACTAAGGATGTTATCACCCTCCCGTGGGGATTTTGCTAGCTAAGGATATTATCACCCTCCCGTGGGGATTTCGTCAACAAGGATCATCTCACCCATGTTAACTAGGGATATTGCCGCCCTCCCGTGAGGATTTTGCCAACTAAGGATATTATCACCCTCGCGTGGGGATTTTGCTAACTAAGGATATTATCACCCTCCCGTGGGGATTTTGCCAACTAAGGATATTATCACCCTCCCGTGGGGATTTTGCCAACTAAGGATATTATCACCCTCCCGTGGGGATTTTGCTAACTAAGGATATTATCACCCTCCCGTGGGGATTTTTCCAACTAAGGATATTATCACCCTCCCGTGGGGATTTTGCTAACTAAGGATATTATCATCCTCCCGTGGGGATTTCGTTAACAAGGATCATCTCACCTGTGTTAACTAGGGATATTGTCGCCCTCCCGTGAGGATCTCATCTCATCTCGGGCTTCTTGGAATTTTTCTGGTCCCAAGAGCTAACGGGAATCATCCCATGGTTCATCTACATCGTCTCGGTGCTCCTCTATATCGGGACAACGTCCCTGGGATATCTATCCCGCAACATCTTCATCCACTCTACTTTAGGGGTATCTGCCCCTAACGACTCTCATCAATTCTACTTCTATCTTAGGGGCATCTGCCCCTGGCAACTCTCATCGGTTCTACTTTCATCTTAGGGGAATCTGCCCCTGGCGATTCTCATTGGTTCTACTTTTATCTTAGGGGCACCTGCCCCTGGTCTCGGCTGGTCTAGATCGAGCATGTTCGCGGACCCTTCGGATCCTCCCTGATTCAAGGCAATCGTCCAAAGAATAGGCTCATCACGTTTTCAAAAGACTCATCATTCTAAAGCAAAATACACGTCTAACTCATCATAACACATATCATTGTAAATTCAAATAAAAGATCATTAAACGTCCCTTAAGTGATAAATACACATATTTTCCTCGCCTCTCTTTCATATCCCCTTTTTTCCTTCATCTCTCAATTTTCTGGAATTTTCTCAAATTTTTTTTCGGGCGAATAGTGCCGACCGGGCGGTCGTGAGAAGGGATGACTGCCACTTTCTGGCGGTCTTGTATGGATGACCGCCAGGCACGGCGGTCTTCTCGTCATGACCGCCCGCACTGGCGGTCATAGCTCCCGGGTCTTCATCTTTTTTCCTTTTTCTGGCTTTTGGGTTTGGGCTTTAGGGTTTTTCACGAGTCCTCTCATCTCAAAACACTATAAATACAGCTCTGGGGACGTCTAAATACCCTCATAAACCTCAAAATCCCTTCAACACACATCTAAAACAAACATGAGTGAGAATTTTCATGCCAAGGTGCTTCAATGGATGGCGAGCGTGCCTCGCATATGCCGTCTGAGTTTTGCAGTGCTGGGACTCTCCACATTGTTCCAACTTCGTGGCGTGGCGGTGAAGGAGAACTTGATTCGTGCTGCTGCAAAATTCTGTGACAAGAGTCATCGCGTTTTTCGCTTCGATCAAGACATGATGGAGCTTTGTCCTTCTATTGATGAATTCAACACGTTCATGGGTGCAAAATTCATAAGCGAAGTTGCCATAGTTTCTCTTGCAAAACCCGTCCTGAAAGAGGTTAGCAAATTTCTGTTCTTGGCTGATGGGCAGCTTAGTTTTGGTCTGGATCAGTACAACTGTCTTGACTTATCAAAAAACGTTGACCAATATTTCCTTGGTGGTTCAGAACATCATTCGGGGGAGTGTGATGCCGAATGGAGAGAAAAACGAAACCATGCTCTTGCCCTTGTGATGACACACGAATTTCTCTTAGTAGGCTGCCCTGGTGTTTGTCCTCTCCGAGTCGGTGCTTTGGTGGCTGAACTTTTTAACAAAAAGAGCCTTACTCCAATGATTTTTTTAGGTAAAACCCTCCATTGTCTAGACAAACTGGTGGACGATCCCTCAGCTCTTATATCCGGCTCTCCCCTCTTGCTTCAGGTATAAATTCTCCCACTCTGATTCTCGAAGTATCATCGTTATCATGCTGATTCTTCATACTTTTTCAGATGTGGTTGTGAGAACACCTCACATTGATTGAACGGCCTCAAACCAATCCTCCGAATTACATTCGTCATGGTTACTCCGTCTTCTTCCACACCATTCAGGATTGGACCATCTTCATGAGGGATCTCACAGGCGCACAAATCATGTGGTATTGTAGGTGGTTGGGGATGCAAGAGGTAGTCATTCGTACTTTATGCAAGGATTGGGTCCCACCCGGGTTTAGAGAAATCCACATACTATCCTCCGAATAGGATCCCGAGACAATTCGGCATAAATCAAGTAGTTCCATCAACTATCCCAACTCCTACCACAGGACCCATGGAGGCGGCTGATCTAAAAGTCATCAAAGGAGGTTGGGCTCTGGCCTTGAGAGAAGGTATTGGTGGTCATTTTGAGATACATCCCTCATTTGCATATTTGGAGTGGCAGAAAGAGGATGTGGCTGATACTGATAGGTCCTTGCATCTGATGAGAGAAGCATTCTTAGAAGAGTTGGTGCCCCCAGGCTTTGGATTGCCCAATCGTCTAGTCAAAGAGAAGAATGGCGGGGACGGCGCTCCAAGTGGAAAAAGGCACAAGAAGGATTGAGTCTTATTCCAATAACTATCTCTTTACACTTATGATGCATGCGAATAAATGAGTGAACAAACTCCCTTTATCTTTTGTCAATCTTTGGATTATCAATGATAATAATGGAACCGAACCCTTGTTGGACTTCCTACGTACCCATGACCTTTTTCCTTTTTTTTTTTGGCTCACGAGATCAGGCTCACGTAGTTCTCTTCTTTGGTCTGTTGTTTTGTCTCTTCGGATAAGAATTTTTTCTTGCTTGAATGGCTTGATTAGAGACCTCTATTTGATTGGGGCTTTGATCAAGATTATTATTGTTATCATTAATGTTCCATCTTTAGATTAACGTCCAGATATTTTGGGGAGTTTGTGCAACACACCATATTCATATGAACCATATATGTAAAAAGACATCATTGAAATAACAGAAAGAGTGCCCCTTTTATTGAAACAAAACACAACATAAACTTGCCCATTGGCTTATTGAACTCTCAACTAAGCACTCTGCAAAAGTCAACACACAAATCCTCAAGCGATCCCACCTTCCCCAAAGAGATGCCTACAACCAAAGTCCTCGTCTTCGTCTATCCTCCTCTTTTCTTCTTCTTCTTCCTTCCTTATTTCTTCGGGATAACAGTCAAAGAATAGCTCAAATTCTGGTTTTCTGGTCTTCGTGATGCTACACATCCATGGTTTAGAGAAGCCGCAAAAGGGAAAGTCCTCTTCTTCCTTCACAAAATATCCATTCAGTGTTTTGAAGTATGGAGTCATGGGAAAATCCCATTCCCGTTTGTTCTTGCGGACTGCTGCCTTAGCTTGGTTCTTCACCTTTAGCTCTTCCAGCTCCGCCGGAGTTGAAACATATCCCAAACCAAAAGGAGGCACAACACTCGAAATTTCAGGGACCTCTAACACTCCTTGCTGCCTCCTTCCTAACCCCATAATCGAAAAATATTTCATCTTTCCCATAATGCTCATAACCGACGAATTGCCAAATGGGTCATAATAAGGGGGTCTCATAATGGGCTTATCTATCATTAAGGTACTGATAGATTCGAAAACAAAACCGGATAAAGACACCTCTTCTTCTTCTTCAATCCCACACATCGGTTTGATATTCTTTTCAACCATTTCTCCTTTAATGGTGACTATCCCCCCTTTGTAAGGGAACCACAACATCTGATGTAAGGTGGAGGCTATAGCTCGGGCTTGGTGCAACCATGGTCTTCCAAGGAGCAAATTGAAACTCGATGCAATATCGAGCACTTGGAACTCTACCAAAAAAGGGGCGGGGCCGATGATGACTTCCAGCTTTATCATGCCCAACACTTCTCTTCTGGCATTGTCATATGCCCTGACCATAGTTCGGGAGGGTAAGAAATCCGCAACTCCAAATCCTAAGGAACTCGCGGTTTTTAATGGATAGACATTCAGGGCGGATCCATTATCTATTAATACCAAGGGTATCTGGTTTTCCTTGGCCCGAACGGTTGTGTATAGGGCATCAATATGGGCATCCCTACCCGAGCGGAGGTCTTTGTCTGAGAAGGATATCTGATTGTCAACTTCTACTGAAGCTATCATGTTGGCCAATGCATCTGGTGCGGTATCAATGGGGACATGAGCCTTGCTTAAGGTTTGGAGTACCTTTTCTCGATGTGGGCGAGAGGACTTTAGTAAACCCCAGATAGAGATATTGGCCTGAGTCTTCTTCAATTGTTTTATCACCATGTCTTCTTCAGGATCCGTTATTTCTTCCGGTTCATTTAGGCGAAGGAGAGCCCTACTCGCCACTCTTCTCGATCTAGTGATGACATCAACTTCTTCATCAGAGTCTTCATACCAACTCAGATCGAGCACACAGCATGGCAGCTCAGGCTCGGAATCGACCTCCATCATATCGACCTCTCCGAGTAAGGGCAGGGGATTCGACTTGGTATTCGACCTTTTAGTCAGAATTATTTCATTCCATTCTATTAAATCCTGGATCTCATGCTGAAGTCGGACGCAGTTGTCTGTAGCATGCCCAACCGCCTGATGGAATCCGCAGAATTTATTAGGGTCCCCTCCATAGGGAAGACCAGATTTTGGTTCCAGGGGCTGCAGTAAATTCTTTTCCACACACTTCTGCAGCATCTTTCCTAAAGACATAGGGAGCGGAGTAAACTCCCTTCTATTCGACTCAACCTGTAGTGGGGTCTAAACAGTGACATGATTCACTTCGGCGTACTTTTTTCCTGGAGGCGCATTGAAACTCCTTCTGGAGGTGTCCGTAGGCATCCTGATCTTTCCCAAGCTAATAGCATCTTCTAGTTGTATTCCTGCCCCAATGAGTGCTTTAAAATTGGCATAATAATTGCCAACCATGTGATCATAGTAAATCGGCTGTAGGTTCTTGATCACCATCTGCACTTGATCTTCTTCTGTGGGTCTGTCCACCATCAAAGATGCTTTATTACGCCATCTCAAGATGTAAGCGAAAAACGTTTCTTGAACTTCTTGCTTGGTTGTCTCGAGATCCCTTTTGGTCACATCCACCTCAGTATTATAGTTATACTGCTTCAGGAATTTTTTACAGAGGTCCTCCCATTTTCTTATCTTGCTCTCATCCAAGGTCAGAAACCACCTCAAAGCTCCTCCAGATAAAGTTCTTTGGAATAATTGGTTCATTAATTCAGGCCCAATCCCCATAGGTTGCAGCATCCTCACATAGATCTTTAGGTGAGTTGTGGGACATCCTGTTCCATTGAACTTCTCGATATCTGGCATCTTAAATTTTTCAAGCAAATGGGCCTCGGGGAACAAAGAAAGGCGATCTAAATTCCAATCTTCCTCTTTCTTCTTCATGGTTTTCAAGAGGTCCTCCAGTCTTCTAAGTCTCTCCCCATCTCCCTTAGATTCTTGCGCCACCGAATCACTATCCTGAACTATCACCACATTATGCTCGCCATCCGATTTTGAATTTTGTCCCCCATTACTCCCAGGGGACACCATCTTCCCTTTCTTTAGGGCTTGGAGTGCTTCCATGATATTCGGATCCTTGAGTAAGTTCAGAATTTCCTCAGGCACTTTGGCACCATTTTCCTCACTCATGTTGTCCTAATATTTAAAGGACCGGTGTCAGGGTCTTCGACTCTCTAGGGACAATCTCACAAATGTCTTTCCGGATTTATATATGGAGGAATGAACGAGGGGGCACCTCATGTATTTCTACTTGAACTCACAACAACAAGCACTCAAATGCACGCAACACCTATTGATTCATCATGCATGGGATGCTCAGGGTATGTGGCTGGTTGGGGGCTGAAAGATTGCCGCTAAGAAATAGTTTGGCCTACTCACATGTGATAAAAGATATCGCGTGAGGTCCAAGGCCCATTAATCCCTATCATTGCATGAGCAGCGAGAAACCAGTTCACACAAGCCACTATCGCTTAAAGAAAGCACTGTAGCGGACTTGGATCCCCTGGCCCTCTTACGGTAAGGGCTTCACAACATTTATCATGAATGCAGGGCACATATGAAGACACATAAAAAGGCATAAAAATTCAATAATTGCACAAAGTTTCTTAAATTCTCAAAATCCCCAGCGAAGTCGCCAGCTGTGAATACCCGACCCAAAATCACTTGGGCCTATTCACCTTTCCTTTACACCTTCTTCATAACCATCATCCAACATTTTTGGAGTCGCCACCCAAATTTTATTAAGGGACAAAAACTTGGGAAAAACCCTTCATGTGACTCTATTTAGGCAACTGGATAACGAACCAAAGATGCCGGACCCGGGGATTCGTCGTGGATGGGAAGGTGTTAGGCACCCATCCATGTTGGGGCGAAATTTTGTGCAATTAGAGGATTTTATGTGCCTTGTGCAAGTGTGCAAGTGTGAGCACCAAAAGACATAATAACTGAATATTAAAAAGAAAGGGGAGAAGAAGAAGATTGGGCTTGAGTTTACACCACTAGAAACCACCTACGTACCCCGGCGACCGGTTCAAAGCCCACGTAGTTCTTGACATGGCATCACAACAGTCACATCATCATCAACATTAACATCTCAACAATAATTGGTCAGACAAAAAGGGATTAGGATTACCTCTTGTAGCCCTTCTCTAGCTCCATAGTTTGGGTTGTGCCTCCGACACAATTTTCTCCCACTCCACAACTCAATCTTGGAGTTCTTCTTGATTTTCCCCTTTGTTGCCTTCAATGGATGATGCTAGCCACGAAATTCTGCCAGAGTTTGCCTATGGAACTATTTCTGAAGCTTGGAGAGATAGAGTTTCTCCAAGCTTCAAAGCTTTATAAAGAGTGTTTGTGTAATAGAATGTGTCCCCTGAAATATGAGAGAGGGGTCCTATTTATAGTGTTCTAGGTAGCCTAGGGGCGTGGACCAACTTAATGATCAAGGTAATGGCAAAAAATATGGGCCAAAACCGAGTAGAATCAGATTACGGGCGAAAATCGGGGATACAATGCGTTTATGGGTGTGCATGACCGCCATGGCCGGCGGTCATGGCTGCAGTAAATTCTTTCCTTTTTCGGTCCCGATTCTCCCCTAATTCCTCCCTGATTGATCCTACCGCGTAATTAACCCCTAGACTGTCCAGAATCCTCTGCTTTCTTGATTACTACTCCTCTCAATCATCTCCTAATTGACTAATTACACATTGATTCCTCATTTTAAGCCAAAATCATACAAAAAATATTCTTGCTATTAAGGAATGATTTAACTCTGATTTTCCAAGAAAATCAGAGCTAAATTTGTCTGCAAGCAAGGTGTTAATGGATTGTGCAACTCTGAAGAAAAGTCCATACCTTATTAAATTGAATCCTTATATTTATCTTCAACCCAAGAATAAATATAATTGAGTTTAATAAATAAACAAGCCCAAATTTAATGAGATAAAATACATTTTAACAATTTAGTCCTTAACATATCCTATAATTAAATCGTCTCATTAATCCTAGGGATATAAAAGTTTTAATTACTATAACGTATAAATTCTACTAAAATTAAACCTCATCCATACTTCAACCCAAGACTAACTCATCAATCTTGTGATTCAAATATGTCTGGAGTCTAATCTCAATATAATTTTTATGGGTCAAATTTGAGTATTCACACCTACCCGTGTGTATATAGAGGTGGAGTACTAGTTTGGATAAAAAGGTTTATCGTTTTCCCATGACTACCTTTCTATTCTACCACTATCACAACTTTAATCTCCTCCGGGTACATTTTACCTACTTCAACTTTGTTTCAAAAACAAAATAGTACCCCAATTAAAAAAATGGTATTTTAATACCAGAAGTTCATTATTTCAACTTTTTAACACCTCAGGTTGACCTAGTTTCCGGTTTCACCGGTTTATTAATATAATGTATATATGTGTGATATTTGGCTGCATCAAGGCCGTGCACTTACAAGTTTAATTAAAAAAATTATAAGAAAAAAAAAGAAAAGTGTGGTTTTGTTTTTGCGTTTTCTTATAATGTGAGGAAAAAGACACGTATAAAAAAAGAAAACAAAGAAAATAAGAAAAATTTTATTCCCAAAACCCCTTCTCCCCTTCTCCTCTCTCTTTCTTTTTCGGTTGCAGGGAAGTCGAGCGAGGACGGCGTGGGGAAGCCAATCTCGGCTATGACAAAATTAAGGCCACTAAGGGGTTGGGGTGGGTGAAGCAGAGCACCTACCTGACGCCGCCTGCCTCAGGCAGTGCCTACCGTTGCCATCAACATGCAATCACATGCCTCGGCGCCGCGTGGTCCGTCACCGCTCTCTCCTCTTTGCACAATTAAATATCCCCTTTCTTCTATTCAAACTTGTATGCGGGGATTGCCTTGTGATATCCCGTGTTCAATGTGTTGTTTGGAGTGGATTGCTCGAGTTTAGTGTTGGATTTGTGGTTGTAGCGAGACTTAGCTATGACTTGTGCTTAGGAGCTTGATGGCCGTGGTTATGGTGGTTATATTGAAGTGGCTGGATTTTGCATGGGTTGTGGTTGCATGTTTGATGCTTGACCTGGTTTTTTGTTATTTGTAGTTGCGACAATGTGGTGGTGGAATGTTGGGCAGTGTCTTAGGTTTTCCTTGCATCTTTCCAAAATCAATGAATTCTCTCCCCTTTTAAAATAAACTTCACAATCGGCTTTCCTGGCAACTCTTCAAAAACTTTGTTCTCCACTATTAAAAATCTCGTTCGGTCTTTCTCAACAAATTCCTCTCCAATTTCATGAGATCTGCGTCGCTCACCTCCAACGACGAGTTTCCGACGTCGCCGACTTCAAATTTCTTACTTTGCAGTTGAGGATTTGTCTCTCTTATTTTTCGGGGACGGGCATAGATTTCCCAATTTTGTGAGGGGAAGACTGATGATATTTGTGTCAAGTACCTTCTTTTTTCTCTTTTCTATTTTTATCCCTAAATTTGTTTAGGAGCATTGGGTTGACTTGAATTTTAGTTTATTCGATTTTACTGCATCCACTCTCTATTTCTCTCCCTATCTTCTTAGCATCGGAATCGTTTGGCTTCTTCTGTTATTGTTCAGACTCCATTACTATGATCGAGTATGGAGGACATCACTACTCTAAGAAGACTGATGATAATTATGGCAATGTTTGTGAGCCGGTACCTTTTTTTCCTCTTTCTCTTTTTGTTTTTACCCTAAATTTATTTCTGGGGGGTTTGGGTTGACTTGGATTTTAGTTTATCCGATTTTACTGCATCTGTCCTCTATTTCTCTCCCAATACTCTTAGAATCGGGATCCTTTGGCTTCTTCTTTTATTGTTCAAACTCCATCATGATGAATGAGAATGGAGGGCATCACTACTCTAAGAAGATTGATGTGGCGATGTTTGTGGCCAGGTACTTTTTTTTCCTCTTTCTCTTTTTATTTTTTACCGAAATTTGTGATTTTACTGTATTCATCCTCTCCTTCTCTCCCTACTCTTAGATTCGGGATCTTTTGGCTTCTTCTTTTATTGTTCAGACTCCATTATGATGAATGAAAATGGAGAGCATCACTGTGCTTTGGGATTTTAGTGCATCCATCTTTTTCGAGATTTTAGTTTATTTAATTTAATTATATTAATCCTTTATTTTTTTATAACTGTGATCGTTCGGCATCTTCTTTTACTGTTCAGACTCGATTTGCTATATACTAAGCACGAGGCATTCAAGAAGGCTTTGGTATAGAATGAGCCACGTGCAATCACAAGAGCTGAAGTACAGAGGAAGCTAAGTTGGTACTTGTGAGAGTTAATTGAGGAAGTGGAGGGAGCAAAGGCAGAAGAGAAAGGCCGCTATAGCTAATTTTACAAAAGAAAAAGAAACTTCATCAAGAGAGTACATTACTCCCACATATGTTCAGACCAAAGAAACCTATCAGCGATTGGTGTTCTATGAAATGAATGGTTTCCTTTTGGTGAACATTGTTAAATATGTAACAAATAATCATTTGTCAATAATTTGATATTCATCAATTATATTTGGGATTCATATTATTATAAATTTGTGCATTTTCTAGTATTTTACAGAAAATTTGCATTATTTTTAATAGTGTTATCAAATCCGGAGCGGCCCGGACGGTCGAACCTGGTTAACCATGACCCAGTTGGGTATCCGGGTTAATAATCTCTTGGTTAATTTCCGATTGAACCAGTATTTACCCGAGAAAACCGCGACCCGAAGGCCCGACCGGTTGAACTCTCGTCCGGGTTTAATAACACTAATTTTTATCTGTTTATATGATGCTATTTTTTATTTAATTAATAGATTTAACTTATAATTTTTATTCATCTACATAATATTTTACTTGACATATGACAACACATTTACTTTTGTTGATTATTTTTTTTTATTGTTGTTATTATTATTATTAAAATTAAAAATAGAAAAAATAACAAAAAAGTTTTGTCTATTAATTAAAAAATGTGATATTGACAATTTTAATAGCAGATTATCAAGAGTTGCGTTTAATTTTCAAATAATGATATTTACAATTGTAGTAGCGACATTTGTTTTCAATGCAATTACAATCAAATTGTTAGCATCCCTACAATATTACTATTGTTATTTTATCCATAATAGATGGTTATTTTCAAAACATGAAAAAAAAATATTTTATTTTTTCTGACACAAGCATATGCAATTAATAATTTATATATTTTAGTTATTAGGTTTAGAAATCAAAACTAAATATTAATGTATATATTAAATTTGTGCAATGTATTTTGACTATTTATGAAACCTACTTATTAGGTTTGGAAACCGAAATCAATAATAAATATATACAACAAGTTCACAGTGTTGGATTACGTTAAACGATTAATGTGAATGGCGGTTTTTGGTTGATTGTCAAAAGGAAAAAATTAATCAGAGTTATAATTACAAATTTCTCCAAAGTGAATATAATTTGATGGGCTCGTTCATCCTTCTTCTTTAAGTATTGGAACATGCATTTATCCGGGCCAAGGTGAGTTTCTTTTTATTGGGCTCGAAATATTTTTTTGAACTTAAGCCCATGTGTTTCGGCCACTTCTTTTAAAAGCCCGCTTGCATGACTTTAAAAGGAGTGAGGTCGTTTGAGATAAAAGAAAAGAAAAGACCAGCCTTTGCTTTAAAAACTATACATGCCTGGAAAAAGTAGGCCCCAACGGCTCCTCTTTTTTTGTTGTCATCCTTCCTTTAAAATGGATTATGGACGTATTATTGTCCTTTATGGAGAGTCAAGAGAAGTTAACAACCCATTTTGTGGGTTACAAGAGGGAAGTATACTTCCAAGAGTACACTTATTAGAGAAAGATGGAGATGAGCTCAAATCTTCCACCAATCAATTCTTGTAGCCGTTTTTTTTTGCCCTATTGCAGTGCCAAGTTGTGAAGGATTCTAGAAGGCACAAGAGCATCAAAGAGGCATTTTTGAAGAGTTGGGTACTTGGGCAGTAAGTTTTGTAAGTCATTTGCCACCATATTTCAAGTCCTCTTTTGGAAAAAGGCTCTCTTTTGTCCCATTCTTCAATAGATCCGTTGGGAGCCTTAGAGTGCATTATAACTAAGCCATTTCTTTCCTAAAAATGATCCAAGGCAAGCAATTGAAGATTTGGCTAATTGTGTTAGAGCTTGCTAATTGTGTTTATACACCTTTGTGAGATTCCTGAGCTAAAATTGTAAAAAAAGAGTGAGTCACTCTTTGGGTTGTTTGAAAATCATACTTTGAGTAGGATTGACGAAATTTTACTCAAGGGGAATAGGGTTGAAGCTTGAGCCTTTGAAAAAGCTTTGGGTATAAATTAGAGAGTGAGCCTTAGAAAACTCTAGGATAGGTTTGGGTTTAGCCTTTGTAAAAGCCTAAGTTAGAGAGTGAGCCTTGGCAAAATCTCTTGTAAAGGTTTGAGCTTGATCCTTTGAAAAAGCTTAGTTGTAAAGGTTGGACTTGACCTTGGAAGAAGTCACATAGTGAATTTTTTAAATTTCAAGGGGGAGCCTTGAGTAGTGGATGTACCCATAGGATTTAAGGGGAAACACTCTAAATCTTTGTGTTGTTTCTTGTGCGTGGATTGCTTTACGATTTTCGCACTAGAGTGTTCCTTGCTTTTCCAGATTTTGGGGTGATTTCAGTTACAAAATATAACCTTCTCTTTGTTACAGTTTGGTGCGAAAAGAGTTACAGAATTTACTGTTCTTCCCTTGTTAGCTAATTCAATCCCCCTTCTTACCTAGCTTTGGTCCTACAATTGGTAGCGAACCCTAGGTCTCTTTGTTTGGATTAACCTCATAGAGTAAAGATCATGGCTTTTGAAGGTTACAAGATCCACAAAGCTCCATACTTTTGTGGAGTCAATTTTGAATATTAGAAGGTTAGGATGCAAATTTTTCTTGAAGGTCAAGGTTTGAAAATTTGGTAGATAGTTGAGAAGGGTTGGAATAGGCCACCTACACCTTTGAGTGATTGGAGTGAAAATAAGAAGAAGAAAGGTGCTCTAGATGCCATGGCTAGAAATTCCTTATTATATGGCTTAAGTAAAGAAGAGTTGAGAGAATTAGGACTTGCAAGAGTGCTCATGAGATTTGGAAACTTTTTATGCATCTCATGAGGGAACTAATCANTTTCAGTTACAAAATATAACCTTCTCTTTGTTACAGTTTGGTGCGAAAAGAGTTACAGAATTTACTGTTCTTCCCTTGTTAGCTAATTCAATCCCCCTTCTTACCTAGCTTTGGTCCTACAATTGGTAGCGAACCCTAGGTCTCTTTGTTTGGATTAACCTCATAGAGTAAAGATCATGGCTTTTGAAGGTTACAAGATCCACAAAGCTCCATACTTTTGTGGAGTCAATTTTGAATATTAGAAGGTTAGGATGCAAATTTTTCTTGAAGGTCAAGGTTTGAAAATTTGGTAGATAGTTGAGAAGGGTTGGAATAGGCCACCTACACCTTTGAGTGATTGGAGTGAAAATAAGAAGAAGAAAGGTGCTCTAGATGCCATGGCTAGAAATTCCTTATTATATGGCTTAAGTAAAGAAGAGTTGAGAGAATTAGGACTTGCAAGAGTGCTCATGAGATTTGGAAACTTTTTATGCATCTCATGAGGGAACTAATCAAGTCAAGGAGTCTAAGACTAATAGGCTAATGAGAGATTATGAGCTCTTTGCAACGATGCCTAATGAGTTAATTAGTGACATGAGCACTAGGTTTTCTACTCTATTCAATAACCTTGTGAGCCTTGGTAAGGTCATTAGTGATAAGGAAAAGGTTACCAAAGTATTGAGGTCTTCGAGTAAGGAGTGGGAAGCTAAAGTCACGGCAATAAAAGAGGCAAAAGATCATAATTCCCTATCCTAAAATGAGCTAATTGGCTCCTTGATTGCCTATGAAATGAAGTTTGAAGGCGAAGAAAAGAAGAAGCAAGATCTTGCCTTGAAGATTCAAGAGTCAAGAGATGATGCAAGTAACAACTATGAAGATATGGCTCTCATCCCATGAAAGTTCATGAAATTTCTCAAGATGAAGAAGCTATAAAAGGAGATGAAGAACTTGAACAATTCCATGCATGAAGAGAGAAGAGGAGAGTCCATTGTTTGCTTTGAGTGCAACAAGTCGGGGGACATCAAAACCGATTGCCCTTACAAGAAGAGATCAAGGCATGATTCACTCAAGAGAAAAGGAAAGAAAGTCTTGGAAACATGGGATGATGATGATATCTCTTCAAGTGAATCAGATGATGATGAAGTTGCAACCTTTTGCTTCATGGCACTTGCAAATAATGAGGTAATGGATTCTTCTGATGACTTTACATTTGAAGAATTGTATGAAGCTTTCCTTAAGTTGCATGATGAACTTGAAAAGTCTTTGAAAAAGAATCTAGCTTATAAAAAGCAACTTATGACTCTTTAAGAAGAAAAACATACTCTTAATATGTCTTACAATGACTTAATGAGAAAATATATTCTAATGTATGTGCTTGTGATATGTTGGGAAAAGAGAATGATTCTCTTAAATCTCAAATTGTTAATTTGAAGAACACTTTAGAGAAATTTATTAATACTACAAATGGTCTTTATCTTCTCGTAGGACAACAAAGAAGTCTAATGCAAAAAGAGGGATTAGGTCCATCTAATGTGTCATATGATGCTAAATCTTTTGTGCTTAATGCTAAGACATATGAACATGGTGCTACTTCTTCTTCTCATCATGCTATTTCATATGAACATGTTAAACCATATGCTCATAACATTAGAACACATGTTCACAACACAAATTCACATGCTCATCATAAAAGATCATATGCTAAATCATATGCCCATGGTAGAAGATCCTATGTCTATAATGCTAGAACACATACTTATGGTGCAAGACCACATGTTCACTATACTTTCTCCTCTTCTTCCTCCTTATCCTTTAGATACCACTCTGATTTCTCAAGACAAAATAAGCAAGAGGATTATGGATGTGTTATTGTCCTTTATGGAGAGTTAAGACAAGCCAACAACCCCTTTTGTGGGTTACAAGAGGGAAGTACACTTCTATGAGTACACTAACTAGAGGAAGATGGAGAGGAGCTCAAATATTCCACCAATCAATTCTTGTGGCCGTTTTTTTTTGTCCTATTGGAGTGGTAAGATGTGAAGGAAGGATTCTAGAAGGCACAAGAGCATCAAAGAGGCATTTTTGAAGAGTTGGGTGATTGGGCAGTAAGTTTCGTAGAGCATTTGCCACCATATTTCAAGCCCTCTTTTGGAAAAAGGCTCTCTTTTGTCCCATTCTTCAATAGATCCATTGGGAGCCTTAGAGTGCATTATAACTAAGCCATTTCTTTCCTAAAAATGATCCAAGGCAAGCAATTGAAGATTTGGCTAATTGTGTTAGAGCTTGCTAATTGTGTTTATACACCTTTGTGAGATTCCTGAGCTAAAATTGTAAAAAAAGAGTGAGTCACTCTTTGGGTTGTTTGAAAATCATACTTTGAGTAGGATTGACGAAATTTTACTCATGGGGAATAGGGTTGAAGCTTGAGCCTTTGAAAAAGCTTTGGGTATAAATTAGAGAGTGAGCCTTGGAAAACTCTAGGATAGGTTTGGGTTTAGCCTTTGTAAAAGCCTAAGTTAGAGAGTGAGCCTTGGCAAAATCTCTTGTAAAGGTTTGAGCTTGATCTTTTGAAAAAGCTTAGTTGTAAAGGTTGGACTTGACCTTGGAAGAAGTCACATAGTGAATTTTTTAAATTTCAAGGGGGAGCCTTGAGTAGTGGATGTACCCATAGGATTTAAGGGGAAACACTCTAAATCTTTGTGTTGTTTCTTGTGCATGGATTGCTTTACGATTTTCGCACTAGAGTGTTCCTTGCTTTTCCAGATTTTGGGGTGATTTCAGTTACAAAATATAACCTTCTCTTTGTTACAGTTTGGTGCGAAAAGAGTTACAGAATTTACTGTTCTTCCCTTGTTAGCTAATTCAATCCCCCTTCTTACCTAGCTTTGGTCCTACAATTGGTAGCGAACCCTAGGTCTCTTTGTTTGGATTAACCTCATAGAGTAAAGATCATGGCTTTTGAAGGTTACAAGATCCACAAAGCTCCATACTTTTGTGGAGTCAATTTTGAATATTAGAAGGTTAGGATGCAAATTTTTCTTGAAGGTCAAGGTTTGAAAATTTGGTAGAAAGTTGAGAAGGGTTGGAATAGGCCACCTACACCTTTGAGTGATTGGAGTGAAAATAAGAAGAAGAAAGGTGCTCTAGATGCCATGGCTAGAAATTCCTTATTATATGGCTTAAGTAAAGAAGAGTTGAGAGAATTAGGACTTGCAAGAGTGCTCATGAGATTTGGAAACTTTTTATGCATCTCATGAGGGAACTAATCAAGTCAAGGAGTCTAAGACTAATAGGCTAATGAGAGATTATGAGCTCTTTGCAACGATGCCTAATGAGTTAATTAGTGACATGAGCACTAGGTTTTCTACTCTATTCAATAACCTTGTGAGCCTTGGTAAGGTCATTAGTGATAAGGAAAAGGTTACCAAAGTATTGAGGTCTTCGAGTAAGGAGTGGGAAGCTAAAGTCACGGCAATAAAAGAGGCAAAAGATCATAATTCCCTATCCTAAAATGAGCTAATTGGCTCCTTGATTGCCTATGAAATGAAGTTTGAAGGCGAAGAAAAGAAGAAGCAAGATCTTGCCTTGAAGATTCAAGAGTCAAGAGATGATGCAAGTAACAACTATGAAGATATGGCTCTCATCCCATGAAAGTTCATGAAATTTCTCAAGATGAAGAAGCTATAAAAGGAGATGAAGAACTTGAACAATTCCATGCATGAAGAGAGAAGAGGAGAGTCCATTGTTTGCTTTGAGTGCAACAAGTCGGGGGACATCAAAACCGATTGCCCTTACAAGAAGAGATCAAGGCATGATTCACTCAAGAGAAAAGGAAAGAAAGTCTTGGAAATATGGGATGATGATGATATCTCTTCAAGTGAATCAGATGATGATGAAGTTGCAACCTTTTGCTTCATGGCACTTGCAAATGATGAGGTAATGGATTCTTCTGATGACTTTACATTTGAAGAATTGTATGAAGCTTTCCTTAAGTTGCATGATGAACTTGAAAAGTCTTTGAAAAAGAATCTAGCTTATAAAAAGCAACTTATGACTCTTTAAGAAGAAAAACATACTCTTAATATGTCTTACAATGACTTAATGAGAAAATATATTCTAATGTATGTGCTTGTGATATGTTGGGAAAAGAGAATGATTCTCTTAAATCTCAAATTGTTAATTTGAAGAACACTTTAGAGAAATTTATTAATACTACAAATGGTCTTTATCTTCTCGTAGGACAACAAAGAAGTCTAATGCAAAAAGAGGGATTAGGTCCATCTAATGTGTCATATGATGCTAAATCTTTTGTGCTTAATGCTAAGACATATGAACATGGTGCTACTTCTTCTTCTCATCATGCTATTTCATATGAACATGTTAAACCATATGCTCATAACATTAGAACACATGTTCACAACACAAATTCACATGCTCATCATAAAAGATCATATGCTAAATCATATGGCCATGGTAGAAGATCCTATGTCTATAATGCTAGAACATATACTTATGGTACAAGACCACATGTTCACTATACTTTCTCCTCTTCTTCCTCCTTATCCTTTAGATACCACTCTGATTTCTCAAGACAAAATAAGCAAGAGGATTATGGATGTGTTATTGTCCTTTATGGAGAGTCAAGACAAGCCAACAACCCCTTTTGTGGGTTACAAGAGGGAAGTACACTTCCATGAGTACACTAACTAGAGGAAGATGGAGAGGAGCTCAAATATTCCACCAATCAATTCTTGTGGCCATTTTTTTTTGTCCTATTGGAGTGGTAAGATGTGAAGGAAGGATTCTAGAAGGCACAAGAGCATCAAAGAGGCATTTTTGAAGAGTTGGGTGATTGGGCAGTATGTTTTGTAGAGCATTTGCCACCATATTTCAAGCCCTCTTTTGGAAAAAGGCTCTCTTTTGTCCCATTCTTCAATAGATCCGTTAGGAGCCTTAGAGTGCATTATAACTAAGCTATTTCCTTCCTGAAAATGATTCAAGGCAAGCAATTGAAGATTTGCCTAATTGTGTTAGAGCTTGCTAATTGTGCTTATACACCTTTGTGAGATTCCTGAACTAAACTTCTAAACAAAGAGTGAGTCACTCTTTGGGTTGTTTGAAAATCATACCTTGAGTAGGATTGGCAAAATTTTACTCAAGGGGAATAGGGTTGAAGCTTGAGCCTTTGAAAAAGCTTTGGGTATAGGTTGGAGAGTGAGCCTTGGAAAACTCTAGGATAGGTTTGGGTTTAGCCTTTGTAAAAGCCTGAGTTAGAGAGTGAGCCTTGGCAAAATCTCTTGTAAAGATTTGAGCTTGATCTTTTGAAAAAGCTTGGTTGTAAAGGTTGAACTTGACCTTGGAAGAAGTCACATGGTGAATTTTTGAAATCTCAAGGGGGAGCCTTGAGTAGTGGATGTACCCATAGGATTTAGGGGGAAGCACTCTAAATCTTTGTATTGTTTCTTGTGTGTGAATTGCTTTACAATTTTTGCACTAGATTGTTCCTTGTTTTTCCATATTTTGGTGTGATTTCAGTTACAAAATATAACCTTGTCTTAGTTACATTTTGGTGTGAAACGAGTTACAAAATTTACTGTTCTTCTCTTATTAGCTAATTCAACCCCTCTTCTTAGCTAGCTTTGGGCCTACACATAGAATACGTTCTCTACATTGTCTTTATACAATGGAATTACAAATATTATTATAAATTTTATCAACCTTCTTATGAATAAGTATATTTAATTTATTAGTTCCTAAATATACTTACTAATTGTTTAAACCTATTTATCAATAATTATATAGAAAAATGTTGATTATATTATTGATTTCAGTTGTTTAACATAATAAGCAAGTTTTGTTAATATTTCAGTTACATCGCAAAAATGTAATATATATATTTTTAATTAGTTTTTTTCTAAAACATAATTTTGAAAAAATATATGTATTTATAATTTTATTTATAAAATTAATAAGTACATTTGGGATTCAATTGTATAAAGAAAATGTGAGGATAAAATTCTATTCATTCGGTTGCATATATTTATTATTAATTTTGGTCATACAACCTCATAATTAGGTTGCGCAAATAGTCCAGGAAAATAGTATATATAAATAAAATATATGTATTGATATATAAATAAAATATATGTATTGATGAATAGGTTCAGTACGTATAAAATAACCTAGGTTGTTTAACATAAAAAGCAAGTTTTGTTAATATTTCAATTACATTGTAAAAATTTAATATATATATTTTTAATTAGTTTTTTCTTAAACATAATTTTTAAAAAATATATGTATTGATAATTAGATTTATAAAATTAATAAGTACATTTGAGATTCAATTGTATAAAAAAAATGTGAGGATAAAATTGTATTAATTCGGTTGTCTACATTTATTATTGAATTTGGTCATACAACCTAATAAGTAGGTCGCGCAAATAGTCCAGGAACATAGTATAAACAAATAAAATATATGTTTTGATGAATAGGTTCAATACGTATAATTTTATAAATCTACTTATAAATATACCGATTAAATTTATAATGCCCCGAAAGATTTAGGAAATCTATTTAATATATATAACCCAATGCATAGAATATGTATACTTTATTTATTATGTTTAGCAAATGAAACTAATTATAAATGTATATTAAATTTGTACAATGTATATGCACTCTTTGCAGAACTTACTTATTACTCAATGAATGGACACCTGAGACCTCTGCACTTTATACGAAGTATAAATAGAATAAAAACTCCAATTATTTAGTTTGAAAACTGAAATGAATAACAAATATCTGTATAACCCATTGCATAAAATATGTATACTTTATTTATCATATTTATAAGTCAAAACTAAGTATAAATATATATTAAATTTGTACAATGTATATGGACTTTTTTTAAAACTTACTTATTATGTTCATAGAATGCACACGATAGAATAGAAATATGTTATTAAACAAAGTTGAAATAATAAACTTGAGGTATTAAAATAAGGATTTTCTTTAGTTGAAGTGCCATTTTGTTTTTAAACAAAGTTGAGGTACCCATCTCCTTAGTAATCTTGTTTTTACGGCAATCCACATGGCCTACCAAAATTTCATACGCATATTTTTGTTATTTTTGGTAGAATATGCATATTTTTGTTTCTCACTTGCAAATTTTAGATGCGATAGCACCACAGAAATGAAAAAAGCATGCAGATATACAGTACATTGCACAACAACTCTAGTTCCTGACCAAAAAATGATTAGAAGGGAGTGTATGGGTCAGATCTTGGGAATTATTGAGAGAATACAGAGAGAACACTTCAACCAATGCAGGATGTGGAGGACCGCATGAAGCCCCTGGATATTGCAGAGTTCATGCATGATTGCATGTGTTTCCATAGCCTTACGTGTCTTAATTTTGCTTGTCAAAATCAAACATTGCCTGGCTTGATGAGAAATTCGAACGCATGTACATGTGTGAAGCTCCAATTTTCATCAAGTGTATCAATGAGTTGTAGCTCTGCAGCAAAGTCGTTTTGGAATCAATTCTTTGTTCATTGCATTGACTCAACTCTCATCTTGAATGGTATCATGTGCGTTTTGGGTTCAACTTGAGACAAAAATGCAAGATGTGTGTTCACATTTTGCATGGAAGACCTTGTAGTCCCTCATCTGGAGATGTCACTAAGAATAGCGTCAGTTGATAGTCCTCTAGGTACTCTGACACTTCCAGGAATTTGCTGTGAAGTTGATGCATGTCCAGGAGATTTGTTTTTTCTCCAACCAGATCTGGCAGATCGTTATTGTGTTGTTGTGATGCATCACGTGGAACCAAGATAGGCAGTTCCTCATCCTTCTCATTTGATGAGTGATCAATGTTTACAACCTGTGGTTGAGCTTCAGGAGTAACATCTGCATCTTCATCATTACTTAAATCACAAGGATCAACTTCATAAAAAACAACATGCACGGTTTCTTCAACAATCATAATATTCTTATTATAGACTCGATAAGGTTTACTGGTTGTGGAGTAACCAAGAAATATTCTATCATCAGATTTTGCATCAAATTTATCCAGGTTATCCTTAGAATTTAGAATATAGCATTTAGATCCAAAAACCCGTAAGTAAGCAATATTTGGTTTCTTATCATACCATATCTCATAGGGTGTCTTTTCAATTAAAGGACGCATAGATACTCTATTTAAAATGTAGCATGCTGTGTTCAAACCCTCTGCCCAGAAATGTGCAGGTAACCTCATTGAGCATGGTTCTAGCCATTTCTTGCAAGGTTCGATTCTTCCTTTCAACAACCCCATTTTGTTGAGGTGTTCTAGGAGTCGAATAAGTGTGGACTATGCCACTTTGCTCACAGAAATGATTGAAGATAAGATTATCAAATTCTCCTCCATGATCACTCCTTATTTTTAAAATCTTATAACCTTTTTCATTTTGTAGACGCCTAACAAGAGTTCTAAATTCATAGCATGCATGGTCTTTTTGAGCAAGAAATAAAATCCATATAAATCTTGAGTAATCATCAACAGTGACAAACACATGTCTCTTACCACCTAAACTAGTTGTTCTCATAGGGCCAAATAAATTAATATGTAACAATTCAAGAGGCCTAGATGTAGAGATATCATGCGTGGGTTTAAAGGAACTTTTAGCCAGTTTTCAAACTTGGCAAGCACGACATGTAGCATCTTTTTCATATTTCAATGCAGGCAGACCTTTTACCAACATTTTTGTTGATAATCTAGAAATGAGGTCCAGGTTGGCATGTCCAAGCCTTTGATGCCACAAGTTTGGTGTTTCTGTCCTTGCACTTAAACACTTAAGCTCACGGTTAGTAGCATTATTGAAAGATATAGAGTAGATATTACCTTTTCTGGTACCAGTAAAAACCACATCTTTATCAATCAAACTAACAAAGTATTTTGATGCTTCAAAAGTAACCTTATATCCTTTATCACACAATTGACTCACACTTAGCAAATTATACTTAAGATTGTCAACAAGCAACACATGTTCAATAGTAGGGTTAGAATCAATATTACCAAATCCGAGAATCTGCCTTTTGGACTTGTCCCAAAAAGTTACCTTTCCTCGGCTTTTCTTGTTTAGGGATGAGAATTTGGATACTTCACCAGTCATGTGCTTTGAACATCCACTATCTAATATCCGTTCATCCCTGTCACCTACAAAAACAACTAGGTTTCAGGTACACAAACCAATTTGGGTCCTATAGGGTTAGATTTGGTTCCTTTTGGAACCCACACAATATAAATTTCTGACATGCAATTGACACTCAAACACAAGCAAAATACGCAGCGAAAAATCCGAAAACAACATAGGAACACATGTGAAGCGTATAAACCGAATAACAAAAATTTTGTACCTGAAAGGTTAGGATCTTCCACCTAACTGAAGTGCCGGAATCAGCAAGAGCAAGACAAGGTATCCCGCCCCTCTACGGTATCCACACGAACCGTGATCAAGTCGGAATCGTCACACGATCTCCAACTTCAAGCCCTCCCGAACTGGTGTGATAGCAACAGGATTTTCGGGAGCTTTGTGTGGTGTCTCTCTTCTTTCTCAAAGAAGGGTATGTGTGTGTTTTACTCTCAAAACTCAGAAGCTCTCAAGACAATCACAAGGATGCTGTGAAAAACTGAATGAATATGAGAGAGAGGAGCAAAAAAAATCTGATCACTAAGGCACTCAACCCACTCACACATAATGCCATTAGGTTAATAGCAAAATGGCCAACATAGTGGACCAAAGGTGATGACCCTCATCACTAATGTCTCCCACTAACATAATCAGATTACAACACACCACATCACCATATCTGATCAATAATTTAGATAATTATTGATCCAAAACGACCCTAGTTCAACCATGGTCCAACCACAATCCAACCACAAACCGGTCCAACCATGGTCCAACCACGGTTCAACCACCTGCTCGAATCAACGGTTCTATGTGTGTGACCCTGTAGCCACTTGTAACGTCCGGCAACAATTGTAAAATCTCATTTTACAATTATAAGAAAAGAGCGGCGTCTAGCAACACATCATTGCTACCCGAACGACAAGATCAGTACTGATTCAAAATGCCTCGCAAACATGTCATCGTCCCTTCGTCCCATTATCAAGATTAAACCGAGACATGGAATATGTCAATCTCGTATATGTTTAGTCTCAGTTTCTTGATCCTCGAGTTAACTGTGTAAAACGGATACCAATGATATCACCATATCATAATCCGAGCACGGCCGTGCATTTACAGTTCAACTCTATCAAGAAACCATCCGATAATATACCCGTTATATGGGTTGGACGAATCCCCTCTGGATCATACAAAACCCACTACACACTTATCATATACCCAATGATTA
>JAKUCV010004149.1:78478-128644 GCA_028386065.3 Turnera subulata | reverse complement strand
CATACATGATAGATCCTATTGCAGATGCATAAGGAATCTAACTCATCAACTCTCTCTTCTTAGATGTACTAGGACATTGACTCTTTGAGAGAGATATGCCATGTGACATGAGCAAGAAACCCTTCTTGGAATCTTGCATGCTAAACCTCTTTAGCACCTTGTCAATATACGTACTCTGACTTAGCCCGAGAAGCCTTTTGGATCTATCTCTATAGATCTTTATACCTAACACTTAGGCAGCTCCTCTTAAGTCCTTCATTGAGAAATTCTTCCTAACCAAGTCTTTACAGACTGTAGTGTCGGAACATCATTCTCAATGAGTAGAATGTCGTCAACATACAACAACAAGAGAACAACAGTGCTCCCACTAACCTTCTTGTAAACACATGGTTCATCTTTATTTTTTATGAAACCAAAGTCTTTGATTACATCGTTAAAACGAAGATTCCAACTCCTTGTAGCTTGCTTTAGTCCACAAATAGACCTTTGCAACTTGCATACCATATCTCATAGTCATGGTATGCAGCTATAGCCAATAGAATCTGGATGGATTTAACTATGGCGACTGGTGAGAAGGTTTCATCATAGTCAATACCATGAACTTGCTTGAAACCTTTTGCAACTAATTGCCCTTTAAAGGTAATCACATTACCATCCATGTCGATCTTTCACAAAGACCCATTTGCACCCTATAGGTTTTACCCCTTCAGGTGGATCAACCAAGGTCTATACCTTGTTTTCATACATGGATTCCATTTCCGAATTCATGGCTTCTAGCCACTTCTTGGAGTCCAGACCCGTAATGGCCAGCTGATAGGAAGTGGGCTCATCCTCATTTATGAGCATCACATCTCCAATATGAGTCATAAGAAATCCATATCTCTCAGGCTCATACCAAGTCCTATCCGACCTACGCGGTCCATGTGTTTCAGGCACAGAATTCTCACCCACGACAACTTATGGTTCCTGCCCTTGTTCCATCTCAGCCTCTATATCTCGAACTTCTTCGAGTTATATTTTCCTCCCACTGATTCTTCTAGAAATAAACTCTCTTTCTAGAAAAATAGCAGTCCGAGCAACAAACACTTTGTGCTCTAAAGGATTATAGAAATAATACCCTTTAAGGTATCATATAAAAGGCACTTGTCGGATATAGGGCCGAGTTTATTTGATGCTTCACGTCTTACGTAAGCCTCACAACCCCAAATCCTAATAAAAGACAAATTGGGACGCTTCCCAGTCCATATCTCATATGGTGTCTTTTCGACCGATTTAGATGGAACACGGTTAAGTGTAAATGCAGCACTCATTAATGCATGTCCCTAAAAGAAAGAAGAAAGGTCAGCTTGACTCATCATAGAACGAACCATGTCTAACAAGGTTCTGTTCCTCTTATCAAATACACCATTCCATTGAGGCGTACCCGGTGGAGTAAGTTGTGATACTATACCACAACCCTTTAGATGATCAAGAAACTCTCGGTCTAAGTATTCACCTCCTCGATCAGATCGAAGCATCTTAATACTTTTCCGAGTTGATTCTGTACTTCATTCTTGAATTCTTTGAACTCTTCAAAGGATTCTAACTTGTGTCTCATAAGGTACACATAGCCATATCTACTGAAAACATCAGTAAATGTAATGAAGTATTGAAACCCACCTCTAGCTTGTGTCGACATAGGTTCCCATACATCAGTATGTATAAGGCCTAACAAGTCCGAAGCCCTTTCACCTTTACCGATAAAAGGAGCCTTAGTCATTTTGCCTAATAAACATGACTCACATGTCTCAAATGATTCAAAATCAAATGAGTCTAAAATTCCATCCTTATGGAGTTTTAGAAATACGAGTCTCGTTTATATGACCCAAACGACTATGCCAAAGATAGGTTTCACTAGAATCATTCATTCTAACCTTCTTCGTATTAACGTTATAGACAGGCGTTTCTAGGTTTAAAACATACAAACCATCGTTTAAAATGCACCACCATAATAAATTTTCATTGAAATAAATAGAACAACAATTGTTCTTTATTACAAATGAAAAACCTTTCTTGTCCATACAAGACACAGAAATCAAATTCCTGCTTATGGTAGCTACATAATAACAATTGTCCAGTTCTAAAACCATAACACTCGGTAAGGATAGATAGTAAGTCCCTACGACTAATGTAGCAACTCTTGCTGCAATTCCGACGTATAGGTCTATCTCACCCTTAGCCAATCTCCTACTCTTTCTCAGTTCCTTCACATTTCCACAAATGTGAGAACCACATCCGATATCTAGTACCCATGATACAGAGGTAGAGATATTAGCCTCTATAACAAAATACCTGAAGCGGAAGTCTCACTTCCCTTCTGCTTCTTTACCTTTTCAAGGTAAACAGGGCAGTTGCGCTTCTAATGGCCTGGTTTGTTGCAACGGAGACAATTTCCTACCTTTGCAACACCACCCATGGGATTCAGCACATGAGAACAAGAAGATGTACATGCACCAAACCATTTGGTACATTTCTTCTTCTTGTCAAACTTTACTTCACCCTTTCCTTTGCCAAGGAAACCAAGACCCTCAAGGCTCTCAATGTATCTATTCATCTTGAGCACATGAGGTCTCACGGGTGATGACTCGGCCATCTTGCATTGGAACAATGCCTTAGAGGTCTCGTACCTCTCATGCCTTGCTTGCTCTACACAGAGCATTTTCAGGTGTTCGATCATATCGAACGCCCCCATGTTCTCATGTTGCTTCTGAAGATCAGAGTCCATGGTAATTAGCATAAGGCATGCAATCATCCAAAGCATCATCAACATGCTTCTTATAAGCATCTCATTCTGCCCTAAGAGCATTAGGCGCCGGTTCATTAGGAACAGGCCATTCAAGGACATACAATTTCTTTTCTTGTTTCAGGACTATCCTCAAAATGTGATGCCACTCTAGGAAACTATTCCTATTCATCTTGTCCTTCTCAAGGACCGATCGCAATGATAATGTGCTAGTGTTTTGTGCCATGGTAACTCTACAACAATGATCAACTCACACAAATAATAGTCATGTATACAAAATCATTTAACAAGGAATTCTATTAAATGATACTCCTACTATGAATCAAAAGAATGACAACAAGTAGGCCAAGATCCATATTTCACTACAATATAAGTCAGCTTTGGCTGATCACCTACATCATAGCTATTTAGGTAGACAACTCTTGTCAATTACATCTCATGTAACTCTTGGATAGTTGAGTGAACAACACTTTGTCCATATCTATCTCATAGACATTACTCAACCCTTGCCTCTAAGCCCTTAATCCTATTAAGATGACTTAGTTAAGTCCAAACCCGCAATAAGCAATCGAGATATTACAATTATCCACTCGCACCTTACTAGGATAAACATTGGCACCTTACTTTAGCAAAACCTAACAATTGTTGTTCTTAGTCTTGATGAGTGCTTATCCTGGAAGGCAACTAAGAACTTAATATTTCATCAAAATATATTCATACATCACATGCATATAATCAACAAATCAAACATTGATGTTATGTTAATTTGGAAACCAAAATACATGTGAATATCGATGTCTAACTTGAACATCGATGTTTTGAGAATCTGATTCTCCCAACTACTTGGCAACACTTAGTATTTCGGCCATATCCAGAGCTGTAGAGCTAAGATTTGTGCAAACTTGGTGTCCCTGGAAAGCTAAGATGTAGGGCTACAACTTTGCTATTCAGGCCTCGCAGTTGAAGTTACTGGGTTCCACAACATCGATGTTGAACCCTTCAACATCGATGTTTGGAGTTTGCGAATCTGCAAAACATCGATGTTGACACTTAAACATCGATGTTGGAGGTTGCCGAGTGCATAGAACATCGATGTTAACACTTAAACATCGATGTTTGAGTACTTGAACTCCAAACTATTTGGTAGTAGCTCAAGAACATCGATGTTGAACACTTAAACATCGATGTTTTGTGTACTTGAACTCCAAACTATTTGGTAGTAGCTCAAGAACATCGATATTGAATACTTAAACATCGATGTTTTAAGTACTTGAAAGTTCAAGATTTTGGCAGTAGCATTATAACATTGATGTTGACCTTAAACATCGATGTTTGAACTTCTAGAACTCAATAACATCGATGTTGGAACTTGAACATCGATGTTATTTGAATTCTGGAACTTCAAACCAATTTGGCCGAGCTCAAATAACATTGATGTTGTAAATCTTAACATCGATGTTGTTGAGTATTTGCATGAGAACATCGATATTGGTCACACAACATCGATGTTGTGAAGATTTGGCCGAGGCTACACTTCATCAGAACATCGATGTTTGTCACACAACATCGATGTTATGAAGGTTCGGCCAAAGCTAAACTCGTGCCAACTTCGATGTTGTTCACACCAACATCGATGTTGTGGCCTAGATGTACTAGAACGACAATCGTTCGATACACAAACCGACACTCGATTTTTCTTAGTCGAACTCTTCAACTTACTGCCATGAACATCTTGATTCAAATCTCATACCAATCAAGTGCTTGTTGTCAAAACATTTTTGACAAATCAACCTCAACAACATATATATCACATATACACAATTGAATACAATATAACATGATCATGCTTTATCACATAGAACATATCATGTATATATACCAAAAACATATCAAACATATGCATATAATTGCATGGCAAATCACATATACCAAAACAAATTCAGCATATCACACATATGCAAGCATATCTCATATACTAAAAAGAATTCCATCATATCACATATACCTAAACAAGTTCAAGCTACATCACATGTAACATATGAACATGAATTCAGTTTAGAGCTTCACAAGAGGCTTCGCTACCACTGTAAATTTCCGACATGTAATTGACACTCAAAAGCAAGCAAAATACCCAGCGGAAAAACCGGAAACAACATAGGAACACATGTGAAGCGTATAAACCGAATAACAAAAATTTTGTACCTGAAAGGTTAGGATCTTCCACCTAACTGAAGTGCTGGAATCAGCAAGAGCAAGACAAGGTATCCCGCCCCTCTACGATATCCACACGAACCGTGATCAAGTCGGAATCGTCACACAATCTCCAACTTCAAGCCCTGCCGAACTGGTGTGCTAGCAACAGGATTTTCGGGAGCTTTGTGTGGTGTCTCTCTTCTTTCTCAAAGAAGGGTATGTGTGTGTTTTACTCTCAAAACTCAGAAGCTCTCAAGACACTCTCAAGGATGCTGTGAAAAACTGAATGAATATGAGAGAGAGGAGCAAAAAAAATCTGATCACTAAGGCACTCAACCCACTCACACATAATGCCATTAGGTTAATAGCAAAATGGCCAACATAGTATATCAAAGGTGATGACCCTCATCACTAATGCCTCCCACTAACATAATCAGATTACAACACACCACATCACCATGTCTGATCAATAATTCAGATAATTATTGATCCAAAACGACCCTGGTTCAACCATGGTCCAACCACAAACCGGTCCAACCATGGTCCAACCACGGTTCAACCACCTGCGCGAATCAACGGTTCTATGTGTGTGACCCTGTAGGCACTTGTAACGTCCGGAAATAATTGTAAAATCTCATTTTACAATTATAAGCAAAGAGCGGCGTCTAGCAACACATCATTGCTACCCGAACGACAAGATCAGTACTGATTCAAAATGCCTCGCAAACATGTCATCGTCCCTTCGTCCCATTATCAAGATTAAACCGAGACATGGAATATGTCAATCTCGTATATGTTTAATCTCGGTTTCTTGATCCTCGAGTTAACTGTGTAAAACGGATACCAATGATATCACCATATCATAATCCGAGCACGGCCGTGCATTTACAGTTCAACTCTATCAAGAAACCATCCGATAATATACCCGTTATATGGGTTGGACGAATCCCCTCTGGATCATACAAAACCCACTACACACTTATCATATACCCAATGATTACCCTTAAGTCCACCCAGTTACGAATGACTAGGAATAATATCAAAGTATATGACTCACATGTTGGGAACCTTGACGATCTCAGGTCTAAGGACAATACATATAAGAATCGCTATCGACAAACATATAACGCTCCATGTAGCATTCTTATGTGGGTCGGTCCAGTCCACAAGTTCTCTAACTTGTATCCACGACTATATACGATCATCCATTGATTGGCTTTTGGGCATATTACTAACACACATATCTAACATTTTCATCTCTCTTTTTAAGCATGCAATTTCGAATACCATGCCCATACCTTCCACAATAATAACAAATAATATTGGGTGCATGAAAACGAGTATACACTTTCTTTCTATAAGCGTATCCATATGTGTTTTTTCTGAATTGGTATGATTGCTTTCTATAATTTGGTTTGTTAGGAACCATAACTTATCTAAAAGACTTCCGTATCCTATTTGGTTTGTTGGAAACCAAACTTGGTCTCTGTGACATGTTTGAGCTACGGGTTGCATTTTTCACAGACATACGTGATTTGTTATAAACCCTATGTGAGGTGTCAGGTTTATAAGGCATACTAGATTCAGCTCTAACAAATTGCATAAAATGATTTGGTTTGTCAAAAACCACATCTGTAGCACCTATTCCTTCTTTTTGTGCTGAGTGCCTTTGTTGTACTAACAGCATGTTCAGATTGTTAGTTTCATTAGTGAATTTCTCAAGAGAGGATTTCAGGTCAGTGACATGTTTCTCAAGAGCATCCTTTTCTTCTGTTAACACATTACACATATCATTCTTACTAGCATAACTCTTTTCGAGTTCATCATAAGCATTCTTAAGAGAAAATTTTTTAATTTTTAGATCATCACAGATTTTCTCAGCATCAGAGTTGGCTAGCCTAAATTTCTCATTTTCATTCTGTGAGAATCCGACCCAAAATCACTTGGGCCTCCTCACCTATTCCTTTTCACCTTCTTCCTCGGGTCAATCCCATGTCAATGGAGTCTCCACCCAAATTTTATTAAGGACAAAATTTGGGGAAAAACCTTTGAATGACTCCTTTAGGTAACTAATCATAGCGAACCAAAGACATGGGATTCAGGGGTTCGTCATGGATAGGAAGGCATTAGGCACCCATCCATATTGGGTCGAAACCTTGGCAATTGAAGAACACATGTATGCCTTGTGCAAGTGTCCAAGTGTAGAAACAAAAGAAACTAAAACGAAAGGGGAGGAGAAGAAGATTTGGCTTGTATCCCATTATGAAATTGAGACTACCTACGTACCCGAGTGACCAGGGTCAACGCCACGTAGTTCTAAACATGGCATTACTCGCCACTTACATCATCAAAAGCATCATTAGACAGTCAGCAAAAAATCAAACAAAAACTGATTAGTGTTACCTCTTGTAGTCCTCCTCTAGCTCCTTGGTTTGGATTGAATTATGCACCCACCTTATTGCCACTTCTAAGCTCAATTGTTAATCCCTCTTGGTCTACCCTTCCTGCCTCCTTGTTGATGCTACCCACGAGATTCTTCCAGAATTTCTGCCTATAGAAATATTTCTAGGCATGGAGAATTAGAGTTTTTCCAAGCAACAAAGCTTATGGGGGTATGTGTGTAATGAGTGGTTCCTCTTTTGAAATGTGAGTGTGGGGTCCTATTTATAATATTTTGGGGTGTATAGGGGCGTGGACCTACTCAATGACCAAGGTCTCAGCCAAAAATCTGGGCCAAAACCGTGTAGAGTCAAATTATGGGAAAAAATCGGGAATATCGGGCAATTTGGGCATGCATGACCGCCATGGCCGCCTGGCACCCTCGTGTTTCCCTGTTCTTTCCTTTTTGCTCTTGGTTTCCCTTAATTCCGCCCTGTTTTGATTCCACCACATAATTAACCCCTAATCAATCCAGAATCACCTTTTTTCTTGATTAGAACTCCCCCCAATCATCTCCTAATTGATTAATTACATATTAAGTCCCCATTTCATACCCAAATCATACTAAAAACACATTTACCATTAAAGGATGATTTAACTCTAATTTTTCACGAAAATTAGAGCTAAAATTAATCTACAAGTAATGTGTTTATGGGCTGTTCAACTCTAGAAGGTCTAAATTTTATTAACTTAGGCCCTCAAATTCATACTTAACACAAAAATAAATTATAATTCGGTAAAATAAACAAGAAGCCCAAATGAATAAAATGGGACTAGGCTTTAGTATATTCTTATCCAAAGGTTAAATCATCTCATTAATCCCAAGGTTAAAATACATAAACCCCAATTCATAAAATATGCATTTCACTAAAATAAATTCTAAGTGTGCCATAGCCAAAAACCAAATCATCTTATTGGTCTTAAGGCTCGAGCATACCCAAAATCTAAATTAGAAAAATATTCATGGATCAAATTTGGGTGTTCACACATTTCTAAAGGCTTCCTCATCAAACTCAAACAACTCAATTTTCTTCTTAAACTCTTTCTTTTTCCTAACGACTTGCATATATTTAACATGCAACTCATCAAAAGCTTCAAGTAGTTCATCAAGATTAAAGTCAGTAGAATCAGTTACCTCAGAATCTTCATATGCCATGAAGCAAAGATTTGTCTCCTCTTCCATGTCAGAATCGTGGGAGGAATCAGAATCATCCCAAGCGGCCATTGCTTTCTTTCCTCTGGTTTTTAGAAAACCAGATTTTCTTTTCTTTTTGGTAAGGACATTCTGATTTGATGTGCCCTGATTGATTGCATCCAAAGCACACCAAGGGTTCTTTAGATATCTTTCCTTTGAGTTGCTTCTTCATCTTAAGATATCTTGCAAACTTTCTGGCAAGCAGAGCCACATCGGAGTCGCTATCATCACCATCGATTGGCTCTTGCACCTTCAAAGCAACATCCTTTCTTTTTGGTTCAACAATTTTGTCACCATGACAGATTAGCTTGCCAATAAGTTCAACATAAGAAAGGAGGTTTAGATTTGGAGCCTCTTCAATAGCAGTCACCTTAGGTTCCTGATAGGGGTCCTGCAAGTGCACAGGGTTGTTGTAGTACTATCAAGGTCGTATCCACAGGAACTGGGTTGAGCCTGTTACCTTCAAATAGATAAATTAGGCTTAAACAAACAACGCATAAATTTTGGGTGAATGCTATTGAAATATAAACTAAGCAAGGAAATAAAAGTAATAACAGTGTTGAGGTAGGAGAAGAACAGGTTTGGTGAAGTCTTAGGCATCCGGGGTTCACATGTCTTGCCTTTATGCTCTAAAATGCTCAACAGCCTCACAACAAACTGAGCCTGTTTGACGGCCTGTGTTTAATAAGATGTCTTGAAAGGGCTCCCGACCTAATGTACTACGAACGACCTTCGATCTTATTGATTGTTCCCTAAGCTTCCATCTATCCCCTATAACTAGAATAGACTTCCACTTAGAGGTGAAGTTTGGTGTTGGGGCATGTTTTCCCACAGTCTCTCCCTATCTTCTTTCGAACGGCTAGAGAGTGAAGGCTGACTATTATTGGTCTAGCACACTTGGCTTCTCCTTTCGGTCCTTCACCAAGCTGCTACTTGATTTAGAATAGCCTACTCAATAATCAATCAAGAATCAGATTAAAAGTGGTGTCATTTTCTTGACTGTGCTGCGACAGGTTGAGCCAGTGCTGAGCCTGTCGAGAACACAAAGTCAATTACACAAATCAGTTCTTACAAGTGCTCTCAACCTATACTGAACCCATTTGTTTTCACTCACAGGTTCCTCCCAAGGCTCTCACTCATCCTAATGCTTTCGCATCGGTCAAACCGAGGGGATTAAGAATTGGTGTTGAGGCTAATTCCTCAATTAATTCCTAACTTCTGTCAAAAGCTAGAAACTAAGGGTTGGTTGTTTTTGCTCCAGTAACTATGGGTTCTCCTTTTGGTCCTTCACCTAGCTACCTATCATCATGCAAGGGTTTGGCCAGAACTCAAACATGCATCAAGTATGCAACAACCAAAACAAGAAAAACAGTTTTGGAGCATATAATCAGCAATCTATTACATAAAAACCAGAGACATGTTCACCCCTTCAACCTAAGAGGGGTTGTTTAATTCATGCTTAAAAATACAAAAACAAAAGGGGTAAACGATTGCATGATGTTTGGAACAATCTGGAGGTTAGGGATAACACGATTTCAACCCAGAAAAAGGTGCAGAATCGTATTTCCCTATGAACCTTTTATTCCAGAACTTCTGCAAGTTTTATGGGTATTTGATCGAAGGTGAATTCGGTGCCCAGTTCTTCCTTCCTTCTTCTTATTCATAGGCCCGGATTTTGCTTCTTATCTCTTCTCTCACTTGCTGGATGGTATGGGTGTTGGGCAAGTTAAGTTTCAGTTGCCCATCATGTTCCTCGGGATAAGGCACCATGGAAGGTGTGCAAAGGCTGAATTCTTCAGATCTGCAGATTTTAGATGACTTTTGGGGAGGATAATTTTTCTTTAATTGCAATATTCTTTGGGTGTGATGATTATCCTCTCTTTCCCATGCCTAAAGTCTTCTGAAACGTTCAGGTTTTGATTGCAGAGTTGAAAGTTTTGCAAGTGGTGAAGCTCTGCAAGTGGCTGAGTTTTAAATTCGTTTCTCGCATTTCTGGTCATCTGCAGATTCCACAGGCTGAGCCTGTGCCGGGCCTGTGCCTGAGGCTGTGTGCAATTTCTTTCCATTCTTTTCTGTATTTTAATTCAGCTCTTCTTGCGATTGATATGGTGGTATGATGGCTTTATGGATCAAGGCAAATTGGTGAAATCCAGTGGATAACTTGTGATTGGAGGGGGATTTGTGGCTTTCCACTGATTCTGCAATGAACAACAGATCCGGCACAGTCTCATGCTGTGCCAGAGGCTGTTTCTTCGAATTTTCCAATAAAATTTCCAAAATCCTTCAAAATGCACCTGGAATCACTAATCATACAGTAAGGGATAGGATTTAAGGGAATATAATGAAATAATGCAAAGTAAGGCATATAGTAATGATGAATTGAGAGCAAATATATCTAAAATCATGCCTAAAACTATGTATATTTCATGTGCATCAAAATACCCGAAACTGAAGATTTTTCTTGTCCTCAAGCAAACAGAAGAGAAAAGATGGCATGATTTTGAAAGGAAGTAAAGATAATTCCAATGCATCAGATTTTCACTAGGCTTCTTCCTTGTGATGTCCCAATTCAGGCATCCTCTTATTTTCCTTCAAAATTGCATCGATTCTATTCAAATTCCTTGTTAGTAGTTTTTGTCATAAAATTCACAGGAATAATTTCGCAACTGGCCTCCATTCCTTCTGACATTTGAGGGATTAGTTAAAGATTGAAAAGTGAAAAATCAATACCTCATATGCAGACCCATTACCTCTCGTCTCCACTAATGTGCATAAGTCATCAAGCTGAGTGAGGGTTGTCAAAGGAAGGTAGATGGTTTTTGCAAGGGTCGATGGCTGGTGAACTCGATTCTTCATTTTTTCTTCATGAACAATATGAGACAGTATAGAGGCTATTTGACCTTGTATTTTCTGTGGTCTCATGCTATTCAGTAATTGTGTCCCAATACTTCAGTCATTCTTGATGCAACCATTTAAGTCCAACAGACGGATTGGATTTGTATTCTTTGGTGGAGTATGATTTGCCTTGTCTTTCCTCCCTTATTTTGTTTTTTTTTTCTTTTCTCTTTTTTTTTCTTCTTCCCATATTTTTCATTTTCTCTTTTTCTTTTGCAAGGGAGGAGGGAGTACATGTATTTGGTGTCATTCTAAATTTTGCACAGGCTGAGTATGGGTAATCTCAATTTCTGAATTTGCTTAAATCTTGTTCACAAGCTCATCGATAGGGTGAGGCTGTTTGAAGGAATTAGTGTCCTTAGACACTGATGGCCCCTGCTGCAAATGGTTGAGGTGGAATGTGCAGGATGAATGAATGAAATAGGGCCATCATAATCTGCTCAAATGGGGTTGCAAGGGTTTGATGAGTGAGGTGTGGGTTGGTGTAGTCTGTTTGGTATGCCAAAGATGGCCTAGATCCTTTCCTTACTTGTAGACTCTGCTAAAAATTTTGCCTTGACAGAGGTAAGGGCCTGTTCTAAGGTAAACATGCTGAGCCTGTTTCGTTTAGAAAAATCCTTTAATAGGATCCTTCTCTTCTGACAGAATTCATGGAATGCGGTTGCTTGATTATTCCTATTCTGCTCATTTTGGGTAAATTAGACAAGTCATGAGATTAGAATCTGAGCAGAATTAAATGAAAAAAGAGAAGGTGCATAAATATAAAGACTGGCTCACATTGGAAGAAACATAATAAAAGTAGACGACAATTGAAATTGCATTACATGAACATCAAGAATTACACAAAGTCATAAAATGGCAAAATTGCACATGAAATATGCATAGTTTTAGGCATAATTTTAGATATATTTGTTCTCAAGTCATCATGACTATATGCCTTATTTTGCATTATTTCACCATATTCCCTTAAATCCTTTCCCTTACTATTTGATTAGTGATTCCATGTGCATTTTGAAAGATTTTAGAGATTTTATTGGAGAATTCGAAGAAACAGCCTATAGCACCGCATGAGCATGTTTCGGGCCTGTTGTTCATTGCAGAATCAGTAGAGAGCCATGAATCCCCCTCCAATCACAAGGTTTCCACTGGATTTCACCCCTTTGCCTTGATCCACAAAGCCATCATGCCACCACATCAATTGCAAGAGGAGCTGAATTCAATTTCAGATAAGAATTGAAAGAGACTGCACACAGCCTCACCATAGCCAGGCACATGTGGAATCTGAAGATGACCATAAATGGAAAGAAAAGAATATAAAACTCAGCCACTTGCAGAGCTTCACCACTTATAAAACTTTCAACTTTGCAATTATAACCTGAGCATTTCAAAAGACTTTAGGCATAGGAAAGAGGGAATAATTATTACACCCAAAGAATATTGCAATTACGAACTATTATCCTCCCTAAAAGTCTGCAGATCTGAAGAATTCAGCCTCGGCACACCTCCCACTGCACCTTATCCCGAGGAACATGATGGGCAACTGAAATTCAACTTTCCCAACTCTCATACCTTCCAACAAGTGGGAAAAGAGAGAAGAAGAGGATCTGTGCCTATAAATAAGGATTAATCAATCGAACTAGGCATGGATTAATCCATCGATCCAAATAAATTGCAGAAGCTTAGGAACAGAGGCAAAAACCCAGTTTCAAGGGGGTACACTGAAACGCCCCGACCCGTATTTACCGTACACAGTAAACAAGTGTCGGAACTGTGACGAACCAACCAAACCAAGCCCAGCATACAGTGTATACAATAGAAACTCGGGCTCAACAGCCCAAAATAAAAACAACAATAACATCATAACCGGCCCAATGGCCCAACAATAACAAAAATAATGCACAGCAAAAGACTTAATAACTCACAAAGACACTGTATGCGACATAGATGCAAACTATGGATCCGAGTCCTGTCCAAGGGATAACGCCGCAGCCTGTCTGGAATGCACCAAACCTGTACCACAAATAACTCATCCTACGGGATGAAAGCCCGCAGGTGAGGGGTGTGTTTTTGCAGGAAATGAAAAGTAAGAACACGTAGGGTCACGGGCTGCACGGACAAGGTTTCATTTGTGCACAGGAGGAACAAATCACAAGCTTCACGGTAAAGGAGCGGCTGCGTGACTCAATCACGCAGTCGTGTCCCGACCGGACCAGAAAATAACTGTAATACCCCATTTGTTAGTTTCCGGTGTGTTTTTCCGAAGATTCTGAGACCCAAAAAATACCAACTTTGGTCTGTAAAATCAACAGAAAAATCTCGAGCGAGGGAAAACCCTCAGTTTCGAAAAACAACGCCCGATTTACCTTGAATTAATTACCCAAGAATAATTCATTCGGTAAATCACTGTAGAAAGACTTTTACAGTCCCGGTAAAAATCCAATTTTTTACCCGGGCTGTTACAGTCTACCCACCTTAAAAAGAATTTCGTCCCCGATAAGCTTCTGGTATACTCCACCAGGTGTCCAAACTCAACGCGAGATACTGCTTATACCCTTAAGCGACATCTCATCCTCTATAAAAACCAAACCTCATGACTGGCAAACTCACACACAGTCATGGACTCTCCAATCCGATCTCGTGCTACCTCAAACTCCAAAAACAACAGCTACATCGGTGGCACTGCCTTCCCGACAAGCTCCGATGAAGAACCGCCAAAGAAGCGCTTCAAGACGAACATCGTCGGCCTGAAAGAGCACATGGTCGTCTCCAGCAGACGGCGAAAGAAGCGTGCTGGCAAAGAAGATGAGGATCGGAAGGGCAAAGCAACGGCTAAAAGCAGCACTCCGCAGCAGACTCTGACGCAGCTGAACGTCTCACTGAGAAAGATCAGCTCGGCGGTGATGCAGATAGAATTGGCGTGCCCGGAACTCTTCCCTCACGTCAAAAACATCCAAAAACTTGAAAAAGACTTAGAGAAGCATGTAACTCAAAAGAGTACCTCTTCTCTGTATTGTAAAACCGTTATGAATAAATAAAATAAGTTTTCTTTTTAAATCAAAATCTCTTATGTTACGAAATCATGTGTTAAACAGAAAAACAAAACATCTCAAGGCAGATTAAAATTCAACAATAAGGATATAAAATCAAACATAAAGAAATTAAAAACAAAACTTGTTTAACAAACCAAGACATAAAGAAGTTAAACAAAACATGTTTTCATGTTCGGCGCTCTAGATCGGACATAAACATCTTCGATCCCGAGAAACGTGACACGCACAACTGACGGTGACGTCGATTCCCTCGTGAAAAAGACATCCGTTAACTCGCAAGGTGATGATCATGAGCACGTCCTGTGTCCCTCGAAAGAAACGTACCCACTTGTTCACAATTTCCGCATGAGCCAAAAACGTCTGTCAAGTCTCGTATCCCTCCATGATGTCCGAACAGGTGTATGCTTGTCGCACATGCGCTCTACTCGAGGTATGGTCCCATCAGTCTAGCCTCAACGGTCACGAATGCATGTGATAAAAAATGCAAGAAAGAGTCATAAAAAGAAACGCCAAGGTAGCCAGGGCGTTAGAAAACGGCGAGATGGAAAAGGGCTGAAAAACACTGGCATTTGTAGCCTGAAAAACGTATAAAGTAACGAAGCAATAAATGAAGCAACGGCAAAATTTTCAAAAAGCAAAATCTTGAAAATCGAAAACAGTAATCACGCTCCCCATAAGAGTATAAAAGACGGAGCGGTGAGGTGTAAATCATCAAAAGCATTTGAGAGAGAGTTTGCAACACCTTTTGAAAAAAAAATAAACACAAAAACACTTTCAGAAAAACACAAAATCGCCAAGTCAGAATGCCTGCTCCATCATCCGTCTTCTTCGTCGAAGGTGCCAACCTAGGCAGAAGAAACCGGCTGGCCTACAGCATGATCAACGAGCGTCCAGAAGAACTACCGAACGAGCTCGGCAGAATGCCCAGTCTGGTCTTCATCGACGAACTCTACTCGTCGAGGTTCTTCGTCACTCCCATGGAAGAGAAGTTCTTCCTAGAGGACCATGGCACTCTGAGGACCTCCTTCTTTGGCTCGGCCAACTCTGTCATGTTTTTCATCTCTGAAAGACTTCAGGAGTTCAACCTAGAGTCCACTTGCCATTTCCTGGACCAAGGCACCTATTACCAGCTCTCGATGACTGCCTAGAGCATGCCCAGAGTATCTCGAATACCTGTAACTTGGCCAAAGGCCCAACTACTGGTGTGGAACTGCAGAGGAATCGGTAGGCATTCCTAGGAGTTCTCGCGTACCCTGAGGGACCTGAAGAACCAGTACAAGCCAAACATGGTTCTTCACAGAGACCCAATGGCAGCCTGAAGACGATCACAGTCTCATCCCACTTCGGTTCCCTCAAGCAAATCGGTTCGAGCTTCCTAACCAGAACAACACAGGCAGCATGTGGTTCTCGTGGAGCGACAGCATCACGGTCAACATCAACAATCACCCCAACAACTTCAGGGTCAACGTCGTACCGAGAAGATGAATGTATTTTTATTTTTTTATAAAATATCAATGTAATATTTATGTTTGTAATGAAAATATTAGTATTATTAATAATATTTATATTTCCGCTAATTTATGGCATCAATTACCTCTTATGTGAATGTTCTGTGACAGCTGGCGTCCCTTGACTGGATCCATAATGCACTAACTAAAATGATATAATATAATAAACAAATGGAGCGAACTATGCAAACAAGGACAACAAACACACAAGGACTGCCCAACAAGACCTAATGCCCGCTCCGCTACCAAAATGAAACGCCCCGACCCGTATTTACCGTACACAGTAAACACGTGCTGGAACTGTGAGGACCCAACCAAACCAAGCCCAGCATACAGTGTATACAACAGAATCTCGGGCTCAACAGCCCAAAATAAAAACAACAATAACATCATAACCGGCCCAATGGCCCAACAATAGCAAAAATAATGCACAGCGGAAGACTTAATAACTCACAAAGACACTGTATGCGACATAGATGCAAACTATAGATCCGAGTTTTATCCACGGGATAACGCCTTAGCCTGTCTGGAATGCACCAAACCTGTACCACAAATAACTCATCCTACGGGATGAGAGCCCGCAGGTGAGGGGTGTGTTTTTGCAGGAAATGAAGGAAGTAAGAACGCGCAGGGTCACGAGCTGCACGGATAAGGTTTCACATGTGCACAGGAGGAACAAATCACAAGCTTCACAGTAAAGGAGCGGCTGTGTGACTCAATCACGCAGTCGTGTCCCGACTGGACCAGAAAATAACTGTAATACCCCATTTGTTAGTTTCTGGTGTGTTTTTCCGAAGATTCTGAGACCCGAAAAATACCAACTTTGGTCCGTAAAATCAACGGAAAAATCTCGAGCGCGGGAAAACCCTCGGTTTCGAAAAATGACGCCCGATTTATCTTGAATTAATTATCCAAGATTAATTCATTCGGTAAATCACTGTAGAAAAACTTTTACAGTCCGGGTAAAAATTCAAATTTTTACCCGGGCTGTTACACACACGATTCTGCAGCTTTTGCTGCAGAAATCGTGTTGCCCCTAGCCTCCCAGTTGTTCCCAACCTGATGCTTTTCTTTGTTTTTGTTGTTTTTTTAATTTTGAGCATGCACTGAACAACCCCTCTTAGGTTGAAGGGGAGAACTTGTCTTTGAATTCATTGTAATAAATTACTCATCTTATGCTCTAAACCCGTTTTTCTTGTTTTGATTGTTTCACACTAGAAACATGTTTTAGTTCTGGCCAAACCTTTGCATGATGATAGGTAGATAGATGAAGGACCGAAAGGAGAAGCCATAGTTACTGGAAAAACAACAACCAATCCCTTAGTTTCTAGCTTTTGACAGAAGTTAGGAATTAATTGAGGAATTAGCCCCAACACCCAACCTTAATCCCTTTGGTTTGACCGAAGCAAAAGCATTAGGATGAGTGAGAGCCTTGGGAGGAACCTGTGAGTGAAAATAAATGGGTTCAGTATAGGTTGAGAGTGCCTGCAAGAACTGATCTGCGTAATTGACTTTGTGTTCTCGACAGGCCCAGCCACAGGCTCAGCACAGGCTCAGCCTGTTATGGCACAGTCAAGAAGAATGAAACCACTTTTAATCTGATTCTTGATTGATTATTGAGTAGCCTATTTTTAATCTAGTAGCAGCCTAGTGAAGGACCGAAAGGAGAAGCCAAGTGTGCTAGACCAACAATAGCCAGCCTTCACTCCTTAGCCGTTCGGAAGACGATAGGGAGAGACTGTGGGAAAACATGCCCCAACACCAAACTTCACCCCTAAGTGGACGTCTATTCTAGTGACAGGGGGTAGATGGAAGCTTCAGGAACTATCAATAAGAACAAAAGCCGTTGGTAGTAAATTAGGTCGGGAGCCCCTTCAAGACATCTTATTAAACACAGGCCGTCAAACAGACTCAGCCTGTTGTGAGGCTATTGAGCAATTTAAAGCATGAAACAGGACATGTGAACCTCGGATACCTAAGACTTCACTTAATATGATCTTTTCCTATTGTTATTTTTATTTTACTGCCCATTTTACATTTCAATAGCATTCACCTCATATTTATTATTTGTTTGTTTAAGCCTAATTTGTCTATTTGAAGGTAACAGGCTCAACCCATTCCCTATGGATACGACCTTGATAGAGTACTACAACTACCCTGTGCACTTGCAGGACGCCTATCAAGTTTTTGGTGCCGTTGCCGGGGATCGAACCCGGGTCACCCGCGTGAGAGGCGGGAGAAGAACAGGTTTGGTGAAGTCTTAGGCATCCGGGGTTCACATGTCTTGCCTTTATGCTCTAAATTGCTCAACTGCCTCACAACAGGCTGAGCCTTTTTGACGGCCTGTGTTTGATAAGACGTCTTGAAGGGGCTCCCGACCTAATGTACTACCAACGGCTTTTGATCTTATTCATAGTTCCCTAAGCTTCCATCTACCCCCTGTCACTAGAATAGATGTCCAGTTAGAGGTGAAATTTGGTGTGGGGGAATGTTTTCCCATAGTCTTTTTCTATCTTCTTTCGAACGGCTAGAGAGTGAAGGCCGACTATTTTTGGTCTAGCACACTTGGCTTCTCCTTTCGGTCCTTCACCAAGTTGCTACTTGATTTAGAATAGGCTACTCAATAATCAATCAAGAATTAGATTAAAAGTGTCAAGAATCAGATTAAAAGTGGTGTCATTTTCTTGACTGTGCTGCGACAGGTTGAGCCAGTGCTGAGTCTGTGGCTAGCCTGTCGAGTACGCAAAGTCAATTACACAAATCAGTTCTTACAGGCACTCTCAACCTATACTGAACCCATTTGTTTTCACTCACAGGTTCCTCCCAATGCTCTCACTCATCCTAATGCTTTCGCATCGGTCAAACCAAGGAGATTAAGAATTCGTGTTGAGGCTAATTCCTCAATTAATTCCTATCTTCTGTCAAAAACTTGAAACTAAGGGTTGGTTTTTGTTGCTCCAATAACTATGGCTTCTCCTTTCGGTCCTTCACCTAGCTACCTATCATCATGCAAGGGTTTTGTCAGAACTCAAATATGTATCAAGTGTGCAACAACCAAAACAAGAAAAATGGGTTTAGAGCATAAGATGAGCAATCTATTACATAAAAACTAGAGACATGTTCACCCCTTCAACCTAAGAGGGGTTGTTTAATTCAAAAGGGGTAAAGGATAGCATGATGTTTGGTACAATCTGGAGGTTAGGGATAACACGATTTCTGCCCAGAAAAAGGTGCAGAATCGTGTTTCCTCTTGAACCTTTTGTTCCAGAACTTCTGCAAGTTTTATGGGTGTTTGATCGAAGGTGAATTCGATGCCCAGTTCTTCATTCCTTCTTCTTATTTATAGGCCCGGATTCTACTTCTTCTCTCGCCTCTCACTTGCTGGAAGGTATGGGTGTTGGGCAAGTTGGGTTTCAGTTGCCCATCATGTTCCTCGGGATAAAGCACCATGGAAAGTGTGCCGAGGCTGAATTCTTTAGATCTGCAGATTTTAGATGACTTCAGGGGAGGATAATTGTTCTTTAATTGCAATATTCTTTGGGTGTGATGATTATCCTCTCTTTTCCATGCCTAAAGTCTTCTGAAACGTTCAGGTTATGATTGCAGAGTTGAAAGTTTTGCAAGTGGTGAAGCTCTGCAAGTGGCTGAGTTTTAAATTTATTTTTCTCGTTTCTGGTCATCTGCAGATTCCACAGGCTGAGCCTGTGCTGGGCCTGTGCCTGAGGCTGTGTGCAATTTTTTTCCATTCTTTTCTATAATTGAATTCAGCTCTTTTTGCGATTGATGTGGTGGTATGATGGCTTTGTGGATCAAGGCAAAGGTGGTGAAATCCAGTGGATAACTTGTGATTGGAGGGGGATTTGTGGCTTTCTACTGATTCTGCAATGAACAACAGACCCGGCACAGACTCATGCTGTGCCAGAGGCTGTTTCTTCGATTTTCCAATAAATCTCTAAAATCCTTCAAAATGCACTTGGAATGACTAATCATACAGTAAGGGATAGGATTTAAGGGAATATATTGAAATAATGCAAAGTAAGGCATATAGTCATGATGAATTGAGTGCAAATATATCTAAAATCATGTCTAAAACTATGCATACTTTATGTGCATCAAAATACCCCAAACTGAAGATTTTGCTTGTCCTCAAGCAAATAGAAGAGAAAAAATGGCATGATTTTGAAAGGAAGTAAAGACAATTCCAATGCATCAGATTTTCACTAGGCTTCTTCCTTGTGATGTCCCAATTCAGGCATCCTTTTGTTTTCCTTCAAAACTGCATCGATTCTAATCAAATTCCTTGTTAGTAGTTTTTGTCATAAAATTCACAGGAATAATTTCGTAACTGGCCTCCATTCCTTCTGTCATTTGAGAGATTAGTTAAAGATTGAAAAGTGAAAAATCAATACCTCATATGCAGACCCATTACCTCTTGTCTCCACTAATGTGCATAAGTCATCAAGCTAGGACTTCATCTATGTTGTATTGAGGCTGGGTGAGGGTTGACAAAGGAAGGTGGATGGGTTTTGCAAGGGTCGATGGCTTGTGAACTTGATTCTTCTGTTTTTCTTCATGAACAACATGAGACAGTGTAGAGGCTGTTTGACCTTGTATTTTCTGTGGTCTCATGCTATTCAGTAATTGTGTCCCAATACTTCAGCCACTCTTGATGCAACCACTTAAGTCCAACAGACGGATTGGATTTGTATTCTTTGGTGGAGTATGATTTGCCTTGTCCTTCCTCCCTTATTCTGTTTTTTTTTTCTTTTCTCTCTTTTCTTTTTTTTTTCTTTTTCCCATATTTTTTATTTTCTCTTTTTCTTTTGCAAGGGAGGAGGGAGTACATGTATTTTGTGGCATTCTGAATTTTGCACAGGTTGAGTATGGGTAATCTCAATTTCTGAATTTTGCTCAAATCTTGTTCAGAGTCTCATCGATAGGGTGAGGTTGTTTGAAGGAATTAGTGTCCTTAGACACTGATGGCCCCTGCTACAAATGGTTGAGGTGGAATGTGCAGGATGAATGAATGAAATAGGGCCATCATAATCGGCTCAAATGGGGTTGCAAGGGTTTGATGAGTGAGGTGTGGGTTGGTGTAGTCTGTTTGTTATGCCAAAAATGGCCTAGATCCTTTCCTTACTTGTAGACTCTGCTTAAAATTTTGCTTTGACAGAGGTAAGGGCCTTTTCTAAGGTAAACAGGCTGAGCCTGTTTCGTTTAGAAAAATTCTTAAACAGGATCCTTCTCTTCTGATAGAATTCATGGAATGTAGTTGCTTGATTATTCCTGTTCTGCTCGTTTTTGGAAAATAAGACAAGTCATTAGAATAGAATCTGAGCAGAATTAAATGGAAAAAGAGAAGGTGCATAAATGTAAAGACAGGCTCACACTGGAAGAAACATAATAAAAGTAGACGACAATTGAAATTGCATTACATGAACATCAAAAATTACACAAAGTCATAAAATGGCAAAATTGCACCTAAAATACCCCAAACTGAAAATCTGCAGTGTCCTTACTGCAAAGACAAAACAAAAACAGGGTGCAATGCCAAAATAAAGACAAGCAAAGAAAACACACTATTGAAACCCAAAATACAAAGGCACCAGTCGAAGAAAGATAACACAAAAGTACCCCAAACTGAAAATCAAGCTATGTGGGTAGGGGTGTGTTATCCTAAACTAGATGATATGGTGATGTAGTGATGGGGAGGGGAAGGAGGTGTTGGATTAAGGTAGAAGTTCTACACAGGCTTTGCCTGTGGTGAGCCTGTGTAAGCATCATAATACCCTTTTTGCAAAATAATTGAGGTTAACTATCAAAAGGGTGCAGAAGAACTTCCCTGACAAATTTCTGACTTGATGATTCCCTCCTCCATAGATTGCAAAACCTAATTATTAAAAACAAAAGAAAAACACAAAGAAAAGCAAAAACAACCAAAGAAGAAAAGTAATGGAAACTGAAAGTAAACGCATTGGTTTTTTTCCCAAGTGTGTGCTTCTTTTACGTCTTTTAGCTGGACACCCTCCTTGTTTAAGAGGTATGAGGGTTTTGGCAAGGTTGAATCTCCCTGAAAAGGCCCATGGTAGGGTAATAAATTTTCAACCTCCTTCGATGGGCTATGAACGGGATGACCCCGTCACCATCAATCTCCATCTCTCTATGAGGGAAACAATGAAGAATAGTAAATGGACCAGACCACTTCGATCGTCTTGTACCCCGGAAAAGGACTTGGTCTTCCTTCTTGAAAGCGTGCTTGATGTTTTGACCATTGTGCCTTTTCATGGTTCTCTCCTTGTAAACTACGGCATTCCCATTCATATCTAAATGAACATCGTTCAATTCTGGAGGAAGAGGTTTTATCTCAATATTTGATGCAAAATCATCAGCTCCAGTTTGATTGATAGGTGGCTGCTGCTGAATAGGCTAGTGGACAGGCTGGGCCTGTCATGTTGACTTAATGTTTTCATCAACAGTGTCAACCTGGTAGCAAGTTCCGAAATTCAAATCTGACTTAGGGGCCTGGAGCATATTGAAATTCATCGTTTCTTCTCCAATTCTCAGTGTCACCCTTCCTTCCTCAACAACAATCATTGCCCTAGTCGTGGCAAGAAAAGGTCGCCCTAAAATGATAGGTGTGTGGATATCCATTACCATATCTATGACCACAAAATCAACAAAGATATAAAAAACACCAACCTTCACGGGCACATCTTCTAATACTCCTACAGGATACACAAGTGAGCGGTCAGCAAGTTGGACTGTCTCCTTCTAGGCTTGATGTCTCCAAGGTCCATGACAAGAGTGATGGATAGTGGTACAGGCTGACACTGGCTCCTAGGTCACATAGGGCTCCATCATTCTTCTTGTTCCCAATGTGACAAGGTATTGTAAAGCTTCATGGATCTGAACATTTTTTGGGTGGATGGTGTTGAATGAGAGCACTCCTTTGGGCTGTCATGGCTACAGTCTAAATATCATCAATGGTTCTCTTCTTTGTTAAAATATCTTTGAGGAATTTAGCATATGAGGGCATGTGTGTAACCACATCACTGAATGGCACATTGACATATAACTTACTCAGCATTTCCTTAAACTTATAGAATTGCTTCTCCATCTTGGATTTGTGGTACACTTCTGGGTATGGGAGAGGAGGTTGATAAGGTAGAACAGTCTGAGGCTATTTCTCAGCTCTCTTTGTGCTAACAGGCTCAGCTTGTGCCTGCACTGTCTGTTCAGAGCTGGATGTCGATGCTTGTTGCTCCACAGCCTGAGGCGGTTTTGGCACTGTGTCTCTTAGTTCTCTCCCACTGCGAAGGATCACAGCGTTGCATTGTTCAGTCCTTGGATTCTCGATTAGTTTTCCTAGAAGAGCTCCTTGTTGACCAGTGGACATAGTGGCTTGTTAAGAAATCTGATTCTCCAGGATTCTCTTGTGGGATTTTATTTGACTAATCTCCTCGTTCATTTTATTTTGGTTTTCGAGGATGGATTGCAACATGCTCATTCTTGATGTCCACCTTGATATCCACCATGGTTCTACCTATGGTACTGAGCCTGTGGTGGATTTCTTTCTTCGTTTGGTGATCTCCAGGAGAAATTTGGGTGATCTCTCCAAGCTGGGTTGTAAGTATTCCCATATTGATTCTGTGTTTGCTGGATATAGTGGACTTGCTCAGAATCACAATCGGCAAAGAGTGGGCAACTAGATTTACCGTGAGGTCCTCCACATCCTTCACAGGATGAGGCTATGACTGCAGCTGCTTTGACTTGAGCAACCCCTAATTGCCTTCAAAGTGCTTCTATTTCTGCCTCAAGCTTGGTCACTCTATCTACACCAATTATTCCAGAGGAATTGACTCCTCTAACTTGGGTCTTTCTCTTGGACAGGGCTTCAAGAATGGCGACTCCATCATTGTAGTCTTTATCCAAAAAAGCACCATTGGCCATCTTGTCCAAGGTGTTCTGATCTTCGTCGCATAGGCCGCAGTAAAACTGTTCAAGCTGCACGGCCTCATCAATCCGGTAGTTTGGGCATCTCCTTAGTAATCCCTTGAAGCATTCCCAAGCACCTCGAATTAATTCATCATAGCATTGGGAAAAGCCAATTAGCTGCTGCCTCAGATTTGCAGCTTTGCTTGATGGATGGTATTCCTTCAAGAAAGCTCTAACTAGACTGTCCCAGTCAGTGAAATGGCCTGCTTTGTGGTTGTTGAGCCATTCAAATGTCGCATCTCTAAGTGAGAATGGGAACACTCTCATGTATAGCTGCTCCTTGGTCATCCCTGCTATGTTCATTGTGCTGCACACCCGCAGAAAATTCTACAAGTGCGAGTTTGGGTCTTCAGAGGGTGTGCCTCCAAAGGTGCACCTTTCCAGCATGCTCAGCAAGTTGGTTTTTATCTCATATGGAGCATCTACATCTGTAATGGCTATGCTGTTGTGGATTATGGTCGTTGGTGGTTGTTGGAGCTGGGACATGGCAATGTAGGGTCGAACAGGCTGAGCCTGTTCAATGCCCTGTTGCGCTCCGTCATTGGGTCTGTCTGCCATGTTTTGTTGTTTTTTCTTGATCTTTTTGTGAATCTGGCGGGTCTTCTTTTCGATCTCTTGGTAGAAGATTAGAGTTGGTTGTTTGCTCCTGGTCTGGGGCATGCACCACCTGAAAACTTCGAACTTGTAAAAAGAAAAGAGGTAAGTAATAAAAAGCCTAATAAATCAAAATAAAAAGCAATAGAATCAAGTGCCAGTCCCCGGCAACGGCGCCAAAAACTTGATAGGGGTCTTGCAAGTGCTCAGGGTTATTGTAGTCCTACCAAGGTCGTATCTACAGGGACTGGGTTGAGCCTGTTACCTTCAAATAGATAAATTAGGCTTAAACAAACAATGCATAAATTTTGGGTGAATGCTATTGAAATATAAACTAAGCAAGAAAATAAAAGTAATGGCAGTGTTGAGGTGGGAGAAGAACAGGTTTGGTGAAGTCTTAGGCATCCGGGGTTCACATGTCTTTCCTTTATGCTCTAAATTGCTCAACAGCCTCACAACAGGCTGAGCCTGTTTGACGGCCTGTGTTTAATAAGATGTTTTGAAGGGGCTCCGGACCTAATGTACTATCAACGGCTTTCGATCTTGTTGATAGTTCCCTAAGCTTCCTTCTACCCCTTGTCACTAGAATAGACGTCCACTTAGAGGTGAAGTCTGGTGTTGGGGCATGTTTTCCCACAGTCTCTCCCTATCTTCTTTCGAACGGCTAGAGAGTGAAGGCTGACTATTATTGCTCTAGCACACTTGGCTTCTTCTTTCGGTCCTTCACTAAGCTGCTACTTGATTTAGAATAAGCTACTCAATAATCAATCAAGAATCAGATTCAAAGTGGTGTCATTTTCTTGACTGTGCTGCGATAGGTTGAGCCAGCGCTGAGCCTATGGTTGAGCCTATGACTGAGCCTGTCGAGAACAAAAAGTCAATTATACAAACCAGTTCTTACAGACGCTCTCAACCTATACTGAACCCATTTTTTTACACTTACAGGTTCCTCCCAAGACTCTCACTCATCCTAATACTTTCGCATCGGTCAAACCAAGGGGATTAAGAATTGGTGTTGAGGCTAATTCCTCAATTATTTCCTAACTTCTGTCAAAAGCTAGAAACTAAGAGTTGGTTGTTGTTGCTCCAGTAACTATGGCTTCTCCTTTCTGTCCTTCATCTAGCTACCTATCATCATGCAAGGGTTTGGCCAGAACTCAAACATGTATCAAGTGTGCAACAACCAAAACAAGAAAAACGGCTTTAGAGCATAAGATGAGCAATCTATTACATAAAAACCAGAGACGTGTTCACCCCTTCAACCTAAGAGGGGTTGTTTAATTCATGCTCAGAAATACAAAAACAAAAGGGGTAAAGGATAGCATGATGTTTGGAACAATCTAGAGGTTAGGGATAACACGATTTCTGCCCAGAAAAGGTGCAGAATCGTGTTTCCCCTTGAACCTTTTGTTCCAGAACTTCTGCAAGTTTTATGGGTGTTTGATCGAAGGTGAATTCGATGCCCAGTTCTTCCTTCCTTCTTCTTATTTATAGACTCGAATTTTGCTTCTTCTCTCTTCTCTCACTTGCTGGAAGGTATGGGTGTTGGGCAAGTTGGGTTTCAGTTGCCCATCATGTTCCTTGGGATAAGGCACTATGGAAGGTGTGCCGAGGCAGAATTCTTCAGATCTACAGATTTTAGAAGATTTTTGGGGAGGATAATTTTTCTTTAATTGCAATATTCTTTGGGTGTGATGATTATCCCCTCTTTTCCATGCCTAAAGTCTTTTGAAACGTTCAGGTTTTGATTGCAGAGTTAAAAGTTTTGCAAGTGGTGAAGCTCTGCAAGTGGCTGACTTTTAAATTCGTTTTTTGCATTTCTGGTCATCTGTAGATTCCACAGGCTGAGCCTGTGCTGGGCCTGTGCCTGAGGCTGTGTGTAATTTCTTTTCTTTCTTTTCTGTATTTGAATTCAGCTCTTCTTGCGATTGATGTGGTGGTATGATGGCTTTGTGGATCAGGACAAAGGTGGTGAAATCCAGTGGATAACTTGTGATTGGAGGGGGATTTGTGGCTTTCCACTGATTATGCAATGAACAACAGACCCGGCACAGACTCATGCTGTGCCAAAGGCTGTTTCTTCGAATTTTGCAATAAAATCTCCAAAATCCTTCAAAATGCACCTGGAATTACTAATCATACAGTAAGGGATAGGATTTAAAGGAATATAATGAAAAAATGCAAAGTAAGGCATATAGTCATGATGAATTGAGAGCAAATATATCTAAAATCATGCCTAAAACTATGCATAATTCATGTGCATCTGTTCCCATTCTTTGGGAAGCGACCTCAGAATCTTTGCAACCTTTTCTCTTTGTGTCATCACTTTTCCAAGTGATGCAAGGTTGTTGCAAAGTGTGGTGAAGTAAGTATCCATTACTTGTATGGTTTCTCCATTAACCATTTGAAAGAGCTCATACTCTCGCATCAAGAGATTGAGCCTAGATTCCTTAACTTGGGTTGTGCCTTCATGAGTGATGCACAATAGTCTCCATATATCATGAGCAGTTTCACAGGATCTGACCCTTTGAAACTCACTCTCACTGATTCCATACAAGAGGGCATTTTTGGCTTAAGCATCAAGCTTTGCTCTCCTCATTTCCTCTTTAGACAAGAGATGCATCTCTCTTGTAGGTCTGTTGTAAGGATTTTGCGCAATATACCACATCTCAATATCTTTCCCTTCACGAAAGAGCTTCATTCAAAACTTCCTATAGTCAAAGTTAGCCCCATCAAAGTATGGTGCCTTGTTGATACTTGTACCCTCAAGCAAAAACATGAATCAGAACGCAGAGAAAAATGATGTTGTACGAAATTACAAGCGCTTTCTCAAATTAAACACATCAACAGCACCTGTCACGCATGTGGCAGTGCTCACTGCTCAATATCCTGTATATTCTTTTGAAAGAAAAATAATCAGCTGTAATCCAGCCAAGTTAGCAGATGCATGGATGATCAAAAGAAAGAAGTAAGTAATCATTTAACCATCAATGTTTCTCACGCCAATATATTAAGTTAAGTACCAGGGCCAAAAATTTTTATCTCATAAGCCGACTCAGATTTTCAATCTCCACTAATGATCATCATGGCACAAACAAGGATCAACAGGTCTTTCTTTGTCTTGTAATGAGGATAGGTTAGGCTACCAAAGAAAGGGAATTAGATAGGCTAACAACAGCTGCTTACCTTCCAAAATTCTAACTCAAGTAGCTTCTTCTTCAAGTTAGCACAAACATCAAGAAAACCAGAGTATTGGAGTACATATTTGATTATATGAGATAATGGGAGAAAAAAATTTTCAAGGGAGCATAAATGGTACCTCTTTTCACATTTGATTTCTGATTTTTTTTTCATGTACCCTTATTTATAAAGCTCCCTCGATCTTACAACAGTACATTACAATTCTCCATGTCATTGAATTACCAAGCTCCATTCAAAATTTTGACATACTCCATTATTTTCACCTAGCAGCAACGCTGCCATGACACTATCATCCTGAAAATTAGAACTAGGAAAGCAAGCAGACAGGGTCGGGCTAAAAATTCAAAGAACAATGTGCTTTAAAAGCACTATGATTGTCGTGCAAGGCTCAAAAAGCAAAGGTGTGATGATGTGGGTAAATTCAAAGAAAATCGACCATCAACCTAGGCTCAAACGGGGTTGTCAAGTGAAATAATGATGTAGGTAGGATAAAGTGAAACTTAGCTTATCAAACAATGCCTATATCATATCCTCAAATATGCCAAGACGATAAAAATTTCGCCTCGAAAGAAAAATAAGAGTCGGTTCTAAAATAGTCAACAGTAGGTACTGCCCAATTTTAAAGAAAAAGATTGGCACTTGTTACCTCGATGGGGCATGATTACTATACTGATTTTGATTTCACATCCTGCACCAACTATACTTAACTAAAAATGAGCCAATATCGAATATAAATATAGTTAAAAAAATAAACAGGATTCGAAACAGCAAGTAAACAGTGGCGCTGTCAGTGTGCTGCATTAGCGAATAAGACGAGAAAATGCATATAAAGTCCAACAGCATACACAACATAAGTCAATTGGCCATAAAAACAGAATGCAAATGCAGAACATACAAAGAAATGCTAATTTCTGCCTCTCCCAAACTTAAATTCCACAGTGTCCTCACTGGGCAGAAATAAAGGACAAAAGACATAAAAATAGAAACATAACAAAAAGGGAGGGACTCCCCTAAACTTATTCTGGACAATACAAAATAATAAAATGCAAAAAATAAAACGTGAAATGCAAATGATGAAAAATGCATGGATGCAGGGGTATAATGGACATTCAGCAACAAACAATGCGCACATGGCAAACAGTGCACGTGGAAAAATTAAAAGTGCAAAAGTAGGGTTAAGTATGCTTGTCTATTTGCCGATAGTGGTGTGTTGCACTAGCAGTGCCGCTGCTTCCCATCACATGGCCCCTGTCTTTATGATTTTCTGATTTTTCTACTTTTTAGGGCTGCAAAAAATAGCAACAAAAACAAAAAACGAAAATAAAACTAATGGGATGTACTAAAAACAATAATACTTACATCGGGTTGCCTCCCGAGTAACGCTTCTTTTACGTCTTGTAGCTGGACACCCTGCAGCTCATGCTGCTCATGGTGGCTCAAAAAGAAGTTGAGGAATTTCCTTCTTGACCAACTCCTTCATGTTCTCGTTCAATCTCCTCTGTTGCTCAATTGTAGCTTTGCACCCCTCCTCCAGTGGGATGCGATGCATGTAGAGAGAGGAGCTGAGAAGAGGTGGAAGTGGTTTCAATTCCACCGCTGGTTTGGCTGACGATGGAGCAGCGTCTGCAGCTAGTCGCTGGAGCACTTCAAACACCTGCTGCGAGGGATGTACGATTGCTGTAGTGGATAATATATGAGCCTTATGTCCCGCAGCAGGGTCTTCATCCTCAGGTACCGCACTATTGGCCGAACATGCCAATAAAGCATCAGCAGTGTTAACTGCGGGCGCTGCTTCAGCTACAATATCTTCCAAATCATCATCCAGAATCCGAACCATATAGCAGGCATTAGTTGGAACGTCAGACTTCAAAGCCTTCTGGACATTAAACTCCATAGTCTCCTCCCCAACTCGAAATGTGATGCTACCATCCTTTACATCAATTACAGTGCCAGCTGTTGCGAGAAAAGGCCTCCCAATAATGATTGGGATCTGCTCATCAATCTCTATATCCATGATCACGAAGTCACAAGCTATATAAAACTTCCCTACTTTCACAGGGACATCCTCCAACACACCAATAGGATACTTCACAGATCGGTCAGCAAGCTGCAGCACCATGCGTGTTGGCTTTATCGCCCCAAAGTTGAGCTTTTGTGTTGCTGCAAGTGGCATCAAACTTATACTGGCCCCAAGGTCACACAATGCTCTATTGAAGTTTTAAATGCCAATAGTACAAGGAATTGAAAAGCTTCCCGGATTATAAAGCTTTGGTAGGGGCTGCTGCTTCAGCAATACAGCACTGCAGTCTGCTGTAAGGGCCACTGTCTGCTGCTCTACAGTGCGCTTTTTGGTCAGGATCTCCTTCAAAAAATTTGCATATATGGGAATTTGATCCAAAACTGTTGTGAATGGGATTTCCAACCACAGGCCACTGAGCATGTCCACAAATTTCTTATATTGCTCCTCGAGTTTGCTCTTTCGATAAACTTGTGGATATGGCAGTGGCGGCTGGCAAGGTACATGCAATGCTGTTGGTTTAGGGGCTGCTGCCACCTGCTTCTCCTCTGTTCTGGGCGATGCGTCCTTTGCTTGCTTAGGAACGGGATCTGTTAGCTTTTTCCCACTCCCCAGTGTCACTTCCTGACACTATTCCTTTGGATTTATGGATTGACCAAGTAGTGCACCCTGTGAAAGCTTCATATAGACCTGCGGGAATGGAATTGGTGGCTGATAGGGCACTGCAGATGCTTTTTCTTTGGGGCAGACTCAGGCAGCGTCACTGGTTCAGGCGCTGCTTCCTGTTTCTCCTCTGATTCGGGTGTTGTCACCTTTGCTAGTTTAGAAACAGGGTCTGGAAGCTCTTTCTCACTTTTGAGTGTTACTGCCATGCATTGCTCTTTTGGATTCATCTTTGGTTAGCCTGGCAGCCTGCCTTGGGGTTGCTGCTACTGCACAGCACACTGTGCAACCTGATTCTCAATCATCTTGTTGTGGGCTTTCAGCATAGTCACTTCCTTGTCAATCTTGCTCACACTTTCCATCAGCTGCTTCATCATTCCCATCTTCTCAGAAGATCCCTCTTGTGGTCCACCCTGTCGCGGCTGCTGTTGGTAATTCGGATTTGGATTTGAGCACCATCCCTGGTTATACCCCTGATTATAGTTATTATAGGGCGGATTGGGGCGGCGGTCAATGAAATTTGCTTCCTCAGAATTGTTCTCCGGACACTCAAGGAAGGAGTGAGCACCACTGCATATTTCACAAACACTGTTAGGAATAAAAGGTTGTACATGAGCCACGGGTAGTACCATCTTTGCTATGAAATCCTTAAAGTGCTTAGTCAAGGCTGCAATTTGGGCCTCCAAGTTTGTTGTCTTATCAACATGATGCACACCACTAGTGTTGCGGCGCGACTCATCTTCATCCTCTAGGTTTAGCATAATCCTCTTGGCATCCTCATATGTCGCTTCCTTGAACTTCCCTCCAGCAGCTGCATTAAGGGTGCGCCTATCCTCTTGTGGCATAGCTCAATAGAAAATGCCCAACAGCGCTGGTGGATACACCATATGAGCGGGGCAGCGTTGGATCAAGTCCTGAAATCTTTCCCATGCCTCCACCATAGTTTCTTCATATTTCTGCTTGAAGTTGCAAATTTCACCTCGAAGTTCATCCATCTTGGTGTCAGGAAAGTATTTCTTCAGGAATGCCTCCTCCATTTGAGCCCAGGTGGTGATACTACCCACTGGCAGAGTCTTCAGCCATCTTTTTGCTCCATCTCTAACTGAAAACTTGAACAAGTGGAGCTTCTTAGCATCCTCAGAACAGCCCTGAACCCTAGTCGTGGCACAGATATCTAGAAAATCCTCTAGGTGCTGGTTGGGATCCTCTAGCGCCGAGCCGCCAAACTGCTTGTTATGTACCGTCTGAACCAAATTGGTTCGGAGCTCAAAAGGATTGTCAATCTCGGGCAATATGATGGCTCCATGAGGTGCTGTATGTCGGGGTCACATGAGTTGATTCATTGGCAGATCTGGAATATTGCCGAAAAGATCAATAATATCATTACCAGCAGTGTTCTGATTCCGACGCTGCTGGTTCCCCTGGCCTACAGAATTGTTGATATTGCCCTCATCATTCCTTGGTAGGTCATCCTGGCCACGTGAGGGGTTGATGATGTTACCATCAGCATCCCGGCCATTGTTTGGAGGATTGATACCGGCCATTGTTGATGTCTCGACGGTTTCTGCTGCTTTCTGTTGCCTTACTTTCCTGCGGTTCGCCCTAGCAGTGCCTTCAATATCAGGAATAAGGATTAGCTCAGGACGCTGGCTCCTAGTTTGCATACACTGCTAGAGAATCAACAGCGACTCTGTCAATATCCTGCCACAAGAAAGCAAAGTGGATCAGAAAACAAAGAAAGCCCAATCAATCAAAAACACTAAGTAGTATTATTTAGCACAATCCCCGGCAACGCGCCAAAAACTTGTTCGTGCAAAACCGGCTGCAAGTGCACAACGTTGCTGTAGTAAACAAGGTCGAATCATAGGGACTGGGAAACAATACTGAATTCAGGCTCTCGATTGAGTAGGCTATAAACAATAAAATAAATACCAATCGTGATGGAAGAACAGTGTTTTAAAATATAAAAGGCGAATAAGGTAAATAATAGGAGATAAAGGAGAGTAAAATATAATTCTGGAACAACAAAGTAAATAAACAGAAAGTAAAGAGGATTGATATCAATTATTTAGGAAGAAACGCAGTGGATGCAAACCTAGGTTATCCGGGGTTCACTACAGTGTCGTTGTCTAACTATAATTCATAACTTGGTAAATATATTCGTCCACTTTGAAGGGCTACCTTACCTAAAGTGTCTATAACTACTGTCACTTGTAGGAATAAACCTACCTTAGTTCTGGAACTACCCGCTTTCGTCAGTGAAGCTCTTTCCTAGGGCGCAGTGTCGCTGTGCCAGGCGCTGCTATCCTCAACTAACCCTAAAGTCTCTTTCAACGATCAGTAGGAGTAAAGGCTTGATATAGAACGGTCTGAGTTCTTAGTTTCTCCGTTAGGTGCGTCACTAAGGCGTCTAAGAAGTGTTTGAGGGTGATCAAGCCGCAGACACTGTTAAGCACTCTATATCAAATCAAAGCATAACGAAATAAAGAAAATCAAGTCTGAATTATAAATCAAACATCAAGAACAGTAGCTACATCCCATACACCTAGATAGAAGATTTAGTTCATGACGAAGAAGAAAATAGAGAAGAAAAGTGTAATCGACATAATGAAAAATAAAACTAAAAGCTCCACTTTTCTTCCAGCCAAATCCCTTACTTTTTGCTGCTCCAAAAGCTACCAATTTCGTCCACCAAGAGCTCCTTTTATATCTAGGATTTTATTCCTAAAAGATAGGAATTTATGCGTGTAGAAATTGGAATAAAATTCCTAGACTTTAGCTTCAAGAATTCCTCTTTAAATCTTCTTTCCTTGCTGGGAGTGTCTAGGTACATCCTCTTAAAATACTCCTGGAATTTAGGTGCAAACCCTAGTAAAAATACAAAACTTGACGCCAGTGCCCACTGTAAGGGCGCTGTCAGGCATGCGAATTAGATTTCAAGATCTTCTTTCCATAGGAGGGATGTCCAAGTGCATCCTCTTGACTCTCCAAGATTGTAGGTGCAAATCATCCAAAATAATATCCTGGATCAGAGCTTCTTGCCGACAGCGACACTGCTAGTTGCGGCAGCGGCGCTCCTGAACCAAAAATCACCAACTATGCTCCAAAAGGCTCCAAAAAGCTCCAAAATGCACCTGAAAGCATCCAAGGGTAAGGAAAGAAGGATTTGACATGAAAAGAAGTGAATTTACTTCTAAATGCATGAATTAATGATGAATGTAAGGCCAAAAGACAACAATGTGTGCTGTAAAAAGTATGTAATTTCATGCACATCAGCATCCCAACTCATGGAAAAACATGAAGATGAGTTGTTGGGTTGCCTAGTCAATGGACTCATTGAGGGAGACAAAACAGCCCTGCAGGAGGTGGCAAAATTTCTGATAAAAGAAACAGTACCAGAAATTGACGCACAGGCCCATGCTGTAGAGCAACAAGCTGAGCCTATTACAGAGTCTGTTACAGAACCTGTTGCAGAATCTGCTCTTGAACCAGAACTTGCAAAGGAGGCACCAAGGGAGTAAATGAAACCTCTGCCACCACAACTCTGGTATATCTACTTAGACCCCAAAACTTCCTCATTTCCTACCATTATTGGAGCTGACCTTTCATAGGAGGAAGAAGAGAAAGTGCGCACTATTGTAAACAAGCACATGAAGGCAACAGGATATACAATCAATGACCTCACAGGTATCAGCCCCAATCTCTGCATGCATCGCATTCTTTTAGAAGAAGGCAATAAACCCATAGTAGAATCACAAAGAAGACTAAATGAAAACATGAAAGAAGTAGTTAAAAAGGAAATCATGAAACTATTAGAAGTTGGGATCATATATCCAATTTCAGATAGTCCTTGGGTTAGTGCAGTGCATGTCGTCCTTAAGAAAGGAGGAATGATAGTGGTAAAAGATGAAAAAGAGGAACTCATACAAACTAGGATTGTCACGGGTTCGAGAATGTGCATTGATTATAGAAAGCTAAATAATGCCATTAGGAAGGACCATTTTCCCTTACCATTCATTGACCAAATGTTAGAAAGATTAGCCAAGCATACACATTTTTGTTACTTGGATGGATATTCTAGATTTTTCCAGATCCCAATCCACCCAAGTGATCAGGAGAAAACCACATTCACATGCCCTTATGGTACATTTGCAGATAGGCGCATGCCATTCGGCCTGTGCAATGCCCCTGCCACTTTCCAGCATTGCGTGATGGCCATATTTCATGACCTGATCGAGCATATAGTGGAAGTATTCATGAATGATTTTTCAGTTTATAGAACTTCTTTCGATATTTGCTTAGCTAACCTTGAAACAGTTTTGGCACGGTACCTTGTGCTCAATTGGAAAAAATGTCATTTCATGGTAACAGAAGGGATTTTTCTTGGGCACAAAATCTCAGGACGTGGTATTGAAGTAGACCAAGCTAAAATTGATATCATTAAAAACTTCCACCTCCAAATTCTATCGAGGCAATTCGGGCTTTTCTTGGCCATGCAGGTTTTTACCGGCGCTTTATTAAGGAATTCTCAAAGATTGCAAAACCTTTGACGAATCTCCTTAGTAAGAATGCTGAATTTGTATTTGATGAATCTTGTTTAGATGCTTTTAAGAGGATAAAAACCACATTGACAACAGCCTCAATCATCCAACCACCAGACTGGAGTCAGCCCTTTAAAATCATGAGTGATGCTAGTGACCATGCAGTGGGAGCTATGCTAGGACAGAGAAAGGACAATAAGCTTCATGCAATCTACTATGCAAGTTGCACCTTAGAAGAAGCACAGGTTAACTATGCCACAACTGAAAAGGAGCTTTTAGCAATTATCTTTACCATAGGGAAATTTCGAGCATACTTGCTGGGCTCCAAGGTCATCATACACACTGACCATTCAGCCCTGAAGTACTTATTGATGAAGAAGGAGACCAAGCCAAGACTTTTAAGATGGATCCTTCTGCTTCAAGAATTTGACTTAGAGAATCGGGACAAGAAGGGTACAGAAAATGTGGTAGCTGACCACCTGTCCAGGCTGCCCCCAGAAAACATGCCTAGCAAAGACCTACCAATCGATCACCTTCTCCCAGACGACAGCCTCATTGCCACCATCCACAATGTCACCCACAGGCTCATGCCGTGGTATGCAGAAATTGTTAACTACTTAGCTTGTGGAGCTCTACCACCAGAACTCAGCTACTCACAGAAGAAAGGTTCCTCTCCGAAGTGAAGAAATACCTCTGGGATGAATTTCTGCTATTCAAAAGATGTGGAGATGGAATGATCAGGAGATGTGTTCCTGAAGAAGAGGTGGCACAGATCCTGCACAGTTGCCACAATGCACAATATGGAGGACATCATGTGCCTACCAAAGTCTTGCAAGCTGGCCTGTACTGGCCCACCTTATTTAAGGATGCGCGCAATTAGGTAGTAGCATGCAAGGAATGCCAGCATACATGAAACATATCTAGAAGGCAAGAAATGCCGCAACAGGGCATACTTGAAGTGGAATTGTTTGATGTTTGGGGAATTGATTTCATGGGACAATTCCCAACCTCATATGGCAACAGCTACATCTTGGTAGTTGTTGATTATGTGTCCAAATGGGTAGAAGCAATCGCCTCCCCATCCAATGATGCCAAGGTTGTGACACGATTTCTGAAAAAGAATATCTTTACACGGTTTGGCATCCCAAAAGCAATAATCAGTGATGGAGGCGCACACTTCTGCAATCGACAATTTGAGGCCCTCCTAAGAAAATATGGAATCCGACACAAGGTAGGCACACCTTACCATCCTCAAACCAGTGGCAAAGTCGAAGTCACCAACAGGGAAATCAAAAGGATACTGGAGAAAACAGTGGGCCCTTCATGCAAAGATTGGGCAGTGAAACTCGATGATGCTCTCTAGGCATACCGCACAGCCTACAAGGCTCGCATTGGCACCACTCCATACCATCTGGTCTTTGGAAAAACCTGTCATCTGCCTGTGGAGCTTGAACACAAGGCATATTGGGCTATTAAGACTCTATATTTCGACACACAGGCTGTGGGAAAGAAGAGGCTGTTGCAGCTCAGTGAGCTAGAAGAGCTGAAGCTGGAGGCATATGAAAATGCCAAACTGTACAAGAAAAAGACCAAAATGTGGCATGACAGCCGCATGTAAGCCAGAAAGTTCAAGGAAGGAGACCAAGTTCTCCTTTACAACTCTCGCCTCAAACTATTCCCAGGAAAGCTTCGATCCAGGTGGTTTGGACCATTCACAATCTCAAACTGTTACCCCTATATGGCTGTGGAGATTTACAATGAGCGAAAGGGACCATTTAAGGTGAATGGACAAAGGCTGAAACCTTATTACACCATGGCCAATGATTATCAGGAGACTCAGCTGCTCTATGACCACCCCCCACCCCCCCTCCCCCTCCCTCCCTCCCCCAACTAGAGGGATGCAAAATATCCAGGTAAAAGACGTAAAAGAAGCGCACACTTGGGGTGCACCCAAGTGCGGACACTGTTAGTTTTCTTTGCTTCTTTTCTTTTGTTTCCTTTAGTTTTCTATTGTGCTTTTTCTTTTGTTCAATTTACCAGGTGTTGCAATCCAATTGATGAGGAATTCGACAAGTCAGAAACTGGTCAGGGGAATTTTCCTGTTCTCTTCTGATTATTAGCGTTATTCATCCTTAGAGCGTGCATTTAACCTCACACAGCCTAACACAGGCTCGCACAGGCTGAGCTTGTGTCGAACTTCTAATCTAATCTAAACCACATCTAGAGCTAACTCTCTGCACCTAAGCGATATTTAGTAGTAGGAGAGCTTTACTGAAAGCAATTGGGGCTAATGACTGCTGAATTTAGGAATAAAACCATCCCAACTTCCATCTTAAGGATTAATAAGCCTAAACAGGCTCAGTCTGTTTCGGCTTATTTACTGTACACAAAGGAACAGAGGAGGTTTCAACCTCTTCGGCTCTCCACATCACGGGCCAGATCACTTTCCACATATCACCCATGCGGCCCCAACATTCTTAAAAAGGAGAGGGCACACTTAAACAAGATTTGGATGGCAAATGATTACACCAACTGACACACACCACCCAAATTGATGCCCCTCTTCCTCTTCCCACCTCTTCACTTATTTCTGAAATGCCACCCCCACTGCCTATTTAAACACACCCACACCAGGCACATCCATTTCATCTTCAACCTCTCAGACCCCCTCAAGAACTCTAAAAACTAACAAGGCTTCAAACATACCTCCTTTCGACATCATAGCCGGTAAGGGAAACAAAAACCCCAACTCACCACCACCGACCTCCTCTATCAATAACCAACCCCCTGCCCGCCATACCTACTTCCTCAACCGAGCCCTGTTTGAATTCATCCACCAAAACCTCCCATAAAACCCACAACCAATTCTCCACCCTAAGATCCCCCTGTACAATTCCTCATATCCCAATTCGCCCTGCTATACCCACCATCCACCGCCACACCACCACCAAATCCAACCCATGTCGCCCTCCCCGCACCAGAAACACAACCACCATCATCACCACCTCTTAACATCCCAAACCTCAACCAACCAGACTTAACCCAACAAGGACCACCATCGCCCACCATAAACCAATACCTTCGCCGACCTAGAAAAAGAACAACCACCCCTCCCCTAAACGTAATCGACATGACGGTCGACCCAGAATAAGAAACCACCACAACCCCACTAACCGCTCCCCTCAGGCCCACAAAATGTCCTCGAACCCGCTCTGTCACCTCCCGCACCAAACTTTCATCAGCTCCCAACCCAACAGGGTTGGAAGAACCTACTACAAACCGGGAGGTGCGATCAAAATCCTCCTGCAATCGCCCCCCAGAAATCCAAAACCCGCAACCGCGAAACGAAGAAGAAGAGGAGGAAGAGCAAGTCGTTCCAGTCTGCTTTCGCTTTCAACCCACCAACCCAGAACACAGAAGGGCCTGGATCATAACATAGAATCAAATAGTGCTTGTGAGTCGCTAGATTGACATGGTAGCACTGCAGCAACTGGGAGAGCAAGACGTCGTGCGATGATACCTTCAGGCAGTTGGGTGGGATCATTTTGTTACCCTCGGAGAAGCCACGTACGAGGACCTCACCCGCGAATTTTACAGTTCCTTCTGATATGAGCAGGATGTCACCCACTTCAGGCGGGGAAACGAGAATAGGGTTCTCACGGTTGTCCAGTTCAATGCCATTTTTGGACTCCCAGATGTCGGCCACTCTACGAGGCCTACTAACTACAACGTTGAGGCGTTCTGGAATGAAATCTCAAACTCTCCCGGCTACAACTCCTCATCAAGTAGCACAACATCATTTCATAGCTGCAGCCTCAGGATCATCCAACACTTCCTATCCCATAACAACTACGATAGGAATAGGAGCCGCCTGACAGTCCAGACAGAAGAGTTGTTCATCCTCTGGTGCATGGTACACCAGCAACCAATCAACACAGGCTCCTTCATCCTTCAGTGATTCCAGCAGCAGCACCTTGCGCAGTACCTCTCTGGAGCGGGGATCATTACAGCATTGCCCGACACTACGGGCTGTTCCTAGGCCAGTTCCAACAGGTGGAAGGTGCCACCTGGATCGACACCAACATCCATTAGAGGCTGAATTTGCCCTCACCACAGCCTGAGGAACAGGCTGGTGCCACTGGAGCAGTATAGGACCAGGACATAGCAGGACAGAACCAGCCGCAGGCTCACCATGCAGCTCCACCACAGGCTGAGGGATAGGCCAGCCTGTGACAAAAGACCAGGTTCTCGATATCTTCGAACAAATGCAAGATTGGTTCGGGCAGCAATTTATCCCAATCCTACAGAACCAATAATGCCTACAAGAGGCCATTGCTACTCAGGAATGCCGACTACAGTGCATTCAAGAGAGCATTACCGATCAGGAAATGCGATTGACAGTTTAGGGTGACTAACCCCATACTACATAGCATCACTTTCAGTTTGGGGTACTTTTGTTCACGCATCTTAGACTAACAATTTTAACTTTTGATATTCAGATATGTTGTTTCTTTTGTGTATCTTTGTTCTAGCATTGCACCCATCTTTTTTATTCGTTTTGGCAGTGAGGACACTGCAAATTTTCAGTTTGGGGTATTTTTAGGGTGCAATTTTAAAACTTTATGTATTTTCGGATGTTTTATTTAATGCAATTCCAATTTTTATCTATTTTAGTTATGTTTATTCCAATGTGAGCCTGTCTTTATATTTATGGATTTTCTCTTCTTCAATTTAATTCTACTCAGATTCTAATCTCCAGAAATGTCTTATTTTCTCAAAAAAAGCAAAGCAGGAATAGTCAAGCAACTGCAGTCTATGAATTCTGTCAAATGAAAAGATCCTGTTAAAGAATTTTCTAAACAAAACAAGCTCAGCCTGTCTACCTTAGAACAGGACATTACCTCTGTCAAGGTGAAATTTTAAGCAAAGTCTACATGCAAGGCAGGAATCTAGGCCATTTTTGGTACACTAAAGAGACCACACCAACCCACATTTCACTTATCAAATCCTTGCAACCCATTTTGAGCCAATTATGATGGCCCCATTTTATTCGTTCATCTTGCACATCCCGTGGCAACCTTTTGCAGCCAAAATAGGGGGCCATCAGTGTCTAAGGGCACAAATTTCTTCAAACAGCCTCACTCTGTCGATGAGCCTGTGAGCAAGAATCGATCAAAATTAGAGAGGAGATTGCCCATACTCAGCCAACACAAAGATTAAAATGCCACCAGATTGCATATACTCCCTCCTCCCTTGAAAGAGAAAAAGGAAAAATGAAAAATATGGGAAGAAGCAAAAAAAAAAAGGGAAAGGGGGAGGGGTGGGGGTGGTTTAAAGAGAAACAAAATAAAGAAAGGGAGGAAGGAAAAGGGCAATATCTAGAAAATGACACTCCATCCAAGAACACAAATCCAATCCACCTGTTGGAATCATTGGCTACATCAAGAGTGGCTGAAGCATTGGGATACAGTTGTTGTTGCATGAGGCCTCAAAAAAAATACGAAGTCAAACAGCCTCTACACAGTCTCAGGTTGTTCATGAACAGGAACAAAAGAATCAAGTTCACAGGCCATTGACACTTGCTTAACCCATCCATCTTCCTTTGACAACCCTCACCTAGCCTCAAGTCTTAGTGATCCTAGCTTGATGATTATTGCACCTTAGTGGAGACAAGAGGTAATGGATCTGCATATGAGGTATTATTTTTCACTTTCCAATCTTTGATAGAATCCCTCAAAAGACAGAAGGAATGGAGGCCAGTTGCAGAATTATTCCTGTAACTTTTATGACAAAAACTACTGACAAGGAATTTGCTTGGAATCGATGCAGTTTTGAAGGAAAATAAGAGGATGCTTGAATTAAGACATCACAAGGAAGAAACCTAGTGAAAACTTGATACATTGGAATTGCAATCACTTCCTTTCGAAAATCATGCCTTCTTTTCTTTTCTGTTTGGTTGAGGACAAGCAAAATCTTCAGTTTGGGATATTTTGATGCACATGGAATATGCATAGTTTTAGGCATGATTTTAGATATATTTTTAAGTATCCAGGCATGCAAACTTGACTATCAAGTGCAGCGGAAAGACCCGGAAACTTTGGAGGATCCAAGTGAAGCAACTAAACCGAACAACAAAAACGATCATACCTGAAACGGTTAGGATCTTTCACCTAACTGAAGAACCGAATCAGCTAGAGCTGGAAGGATATCCTGCTCCTCTACGGTATCCACACGAACCGTCAATCACCGGCCGTAATCGTCTCACGATCTCCAACCCCCGAGCACTCCCGAATCGTGGTGCCAGCTACGGATTTCCGGGAGTTATGTGGTGTAACTTTCTTTGTCAAAGAATGTGTGAGTTTTTGTGTGTGTTCTTACTGGTCTGAAAAATACTCTCAAGGCTCCCAAAAACCAGAATGCAATCAGCCAAAAATCCAAAGTATAATCTCATTATGCCACTCAATTAGTGCTTATGGTAATGGCCAACATAATGGCCCATTATCATTAAGATACCCATTATCTTGTGTACCACTAAGCACTAATGGGATTACACATCACAAGCAATCAGGTTTGGCTCAATAATTCTGACAATTATTGAATCAAACCAGCCCAAAACGACCCTGGTCCAACCACGGTCCAACCACGGTCCAACCATGGTCCAACCACGGTCCAACCACCTGCTCGAATCAACGATTCTAAGTGTGTGACCCTGTAGGCACTTGTAACGTCCGGTAATAATTGCAAACTCATTTACAATTATAAGCAAAGAGCGGCGTCTAGCAACACATCATTGCTACCCGAACGACAAGATCTGTACTGATTCTATATGCCTCGGAACATGTCATCGTCCTTTCCTCCCATTATCAAGATTAAACCGAGACATGGAAAACGTCAATCTCGTATATGTTTAATCTTAGTTTCTTGATCCCCGAGTTAACTGTGTAAAACAGATCCTAATGATATCACCATATCATATAATCCGAGCATGGCCATGCATTTACAGTTCAACTCTATCAAGAGGCCCTTCTGATAATATACCCGTTATATGGGTCTGACGAATCCCATCTTGATCAATCAAAACCCACTACACATTTATCATATACCCAATGATTACCCATAAGTCCACCCAGTTACGGATGACTAGGAATAATATCAAAGTATACGACTCATATGTTGGGAACCTTGATGATCTCAGGTCTAAGGACAATACATATAAGAACCACTAATGACAATCATATAACGTTGCATGTAAGGTTCTTATGTGGGTCTGTCCAGTCCACAAGTTCTCTAACTTGTACCCGTATGTAGAATTCATATCTCATATAATTCTCAACATACGCTAGTCTTAATTTATTATTACAACCCATCCATAATAAAAATCGACTAGGGACATTTTAAGAATACAAAGTATTCTAGGGTTATAAATATGTGCAAGCGATTATCTCATAATCATATTTATTGGAATAACCTCAATGTATATACATGACTCATATAATCATCCATCGATTGGCTTTGCATTATCTCATCATATTCCCTTGAATTCAATCCCTTACTGTATGATTAGTGATTCCAGGTACTTTTCGAAGAATTTCGGAGGGTTAATCTAAGGAATTCGGAGAAACAGCCTCTGCCACAGCATGAGCCTTTTTTAGGATCAGTTCAGGCCTGTCATTCATAGCAGATTTAGTCCAGGGCCACAAATCCTCTTCCAATTACAGACTGTCCATTGGATTCCACCATCCCAACCTCGACTCACACGGTCTCAGTAACACTTTCCCAACCACGTGGAGATCTATAGTAAATTTGGAGGACAATTCAAGAAAAGTTGCAAACAACCTCAAACATAGGCTCAGCTTGTGCATTCTGCAGAAACCAGAAAAGAAGAGAATGAATATAAAATTCACGCCACTTGCAGCAGAGCAGAATTGGCACCTGCAAACATATCCTGAGCACATTAGAAAAATTCTAGAAGATGAGGTAGCAACAATCATACTGCCTGGAGAAAAATCCACTTAAGGAGTCAATATCCTCTCCAAAAGTCGTCTGCTCGCTTGCATCAGTCGGATCTCAACCCATCAACCCCCTTCCTATGGCGCTACATCCTGATAAACACATGGGCAACCAACTTGCTCAACCCCATACCTCCAAGCAAGTGGGGAGAGAAAAGGGAGACCTGAGCCGCGCCTATAAAAGGAGGAAGGAAGAACAAATAAGGGCATCGAGGAATCAATCGATCGATTAAGGGAGATTAGAAACCTCCAAAAACACTTGGACGAGGGCAGAACCCAGAATCACCAAGGGTTCAAGGAGACACGATTGTACTCCCTTTTCTGGATAGAAATCGTGTCGCCTATAGCCTCCAATTCGTTCCAAATACTACGTTAACCCTTATCCTCCCTGTTTCTATAACTCTGATTATGAACTAAACAACCCCTCTTAGGTTGAAGTGGTATAACATGTCCTCTGTTTGATTGAAATAAATTGCCCATTTGATGTTCTTAATCCGTTTTCTTTTCTTGATTGTTGTGAACTTACCCCATGCTTGAGTCTTGATCAAACCCATGCATGATTACAGGTAGCTAGGTGAAGAACCGGGGGGTGAAATCATAGCTGTTGGACCATCAACAACAAGCCCTTAGTTCTTAGTTTTTAACCAAGCCGAGAGCTAATTGAGGAACTAGCCTCAATACAGCCCTTAATCCCCTAGATTTGACCGGTGCAAAAGCACTACGGATGAGTGAGAATCATGGGAGGCACCTGTGAGCGAAAGCAAGTGGGTGCAGTACAGGTCGAGAGCCCCTGCAAGAACCAACCTTTATATCTTGACTGCATGTAGTCGATAGGCTCAGCCTATTGCAGCATAAGTCAAGTAGATAACACTATTTTTAATCTGATTCTTGATTAACTACTGAGAAGCTTAATCTTACTTAGTAGGACCTTGGTGAAGGACCGGGAAGTGAAGCAAAAATTGCTAGACCAATAGTAGTCAGCCTTCACTCCCTAGCCATTAGAGAGAAGACAGAGAGAGATTGTGGGAAAACATGCCCCAACATTAAACTTCACCCTTAATGAATATCTATACCTACTGACAGGGGGTAGATAGAAACTTAAGGAACTATCAATAAGATCGAGAGTCGTTGGTAGTATACTAAGTTGGAAGCCCCTTCAAGACATCTTATTAAATACAGGCCGTCAACAGGCTGAGCCTGTTGCGGCACTGTTGGGTAATTTATGACATGGAAACGAGGCATGTGAACCCTGGATGCCTAAAATCTTCCTCAATCTGATCCTTCCACTCATTTCTATTGTTTTTAGCCTAAATATATCTACTTAAAAAGTAACAAGATTCAACCCAGTCCCTGCGGATATGACCTTGATAACTACTACAACTACCCTGTGCACTTGCAGGAACTATTCATGACAGTAGAACATGCATCAAGGTACTCGAATGCCAATTTGGTCGAGGTATTGTTGTTGTGTTTGGAGAAAAATGAGATCATTCCCCGATATGATTGATTATGTGACGCACCCAATATAGGTTAAGCTAATTCTCTTTCTAGGCAGACTGAAATGTTAATTGCTGCAATTTATCAGTGGAATGGTTTAATGGTTGGCCAGGACTTCTCAGTTTTGGTGGTTATATGGGTTTGACTGGTGATTGCTTCACTTTTCTCACTGGATTGCTTTGATGGTCAGCTTCTTAGTTTTGACGGTTCTATGGATTTGATTGGTGGTTGACTTGTCTCTCTCGGTGCAGTAGTTTGACGGTCGGATGGGTCTCCTCAGCTTTAAGTGGTTTGATGATTTCGAGTGAAGATCGCCTTGCTCCTCTCGCCGGTTCTTTAGTCCTCTGATGGTACTCCTAATGCGCCTTGATTAAGCAGCCTCAGATTTGTCTTTCTCAAATAGATTCACCTAGGATTCAGTCAGCATGCTCCCCCAATGATGGTCTCTCGCACTCTAAATGACTCTTTGGTTCATCATCAATCCCTCATTCAAGTCGATAGTCTACCTCTCCAACAGTCATCCGAGTATATCCGGCCCGAGTGGTTTCCTTCTTCCCTGAGCTTAGTGGTCCTAGTGTCTATAGCCGCTATCCCTGCATTGATTCTTCTTTGCATGAGGATTTGTCATCCTTTCAACAAGAAATGCTCACCCCTGGGGTTCTAGACAGAAGTAGATAGGTTTACAGTCGTTGGGATTTCTTCTCTTTAGAGCTTTTGTGTTTTCGATGGGATGACTTGCCTTTGTTTGACTTCCGTCCTGGCTCAGATAATTTTCAAAATCCATACATCATGTTAGGGGAACTTTGCACACCATGAAGAGAGCACTTGCATTCAGAAATGGAAAAGAACAAAAAGGACAAGCATCATGTAGAACTAGAAAACACTTGCATCATGTATAAAGAGAAAAGTAAGTGAGAGGGATAGAGGAGGAGAAGAAGAGAGTGGGAAAGGTAGAGTGAGAGAAGAAAATGGAGAGAGATAAGATGAGAGAAAAGAGTAAAGGAGTGGAAGGAGAATAGTGGGACGAGAATAGAGAGAGAAGGAATAGGAGAAAGAAAAGAAAAGAAGAAGAGAGAGAAAGAGAAATGAGGAAGAAGAGAGGAAAAAAGGAGGAGAAGAGAGCTGAAGAAGAAAGGGAGAAAGAAAACAAACATGTCATGGCATTTGTCTGTAGAAACTAGGAGCATCCCCATGCATTGAGAGGACAACACATATAGGCATGCTCATGCATCACTTAGGCATAGGACGTGGATTCCTTAGATAAGGTAGATTGAAAACGAGTTTTTAATGAAATTGACGACATCAGAAATTCATCGTCTTGTGTAGACTTTGATATCCTAGAGTTATTGGCTGAAAGGACATGGCATACCCAAATCTTATGGACAAATTTGATTATAGACCAACAGGCATGCCATGCCCATATCTGAGAATTAGATCCTAGCCGCAAGCAAGAGGCATGTCATGCCTCAGTTCTTTTGACTCGTCAAATTGACACCACTCGTTTGGGGCATAGTTGCCCCAAGTTTTTGAGGAAATCCCTACATCATGGGAATTCTCAATGGAGCGAGTTGTAAGGCCCAACTTTTTTAGAAATGATGCGAGGGGCTCAGCAGGCCCAACTTGTTTGCACAGGGCATGCTACCCCTTTATGTGATGTACGTGATTCCCCGGGGCGTGTTACCCATCATGATTTATTTGGGGCATGTTACCCTGTAGGATTAGAATTGTAGTCAAGATGTCTGGTTTTCGGGGCATGTAACCCTGTCTATTGATTTCTCGGGGTATGAAACCCCATTGCTGGAGATGACATTCTTTAGGGCATGCTACCCCGAGGGGTATGTAATGCCCTGAGAATTGTTTGGAACATATATGTCACCATCAGCATCAGCACCTACTCCGTCAAATTTGGGTATTCTTTTATCGTTGTTTTGTCTTCAGTTCCTAAAGACTCTTCAACGAGGGGCATCTGTGAACACCCCAAATTTGATCCATTAATATTTTATTGAATTATGAATATGTTGTTGCCTATGGATTGATGAGATGATTTGATTCTTAGATGAAATGTGTTTGTAATTTAATAAAATATTAATATTTTATTATTTCCGAATTTTTGATATATATAACTTGGAATTATTGAGATGATTTAATTCTGAGTTTAATATATTTAAAGGTTTTGAAATTAATAAAATGTGGATATTTAATTTTTTTAGGCCTTTTAATTATTTTGGACCCATTTGAGATGATTTTGGGTATTTAAATAATTAAAAGTCTGGACCAATTGAATATGGATCCTCCAGCAATCAAAGCCCAGTAGAAACACAGAACTTGACAGCCTATTAACCCTAATTTTTGTCAGAATTTAGGGTTAATTAATTTCCTTATGTGTTTGTATTGTTTATGGAATATGGAGTGGAGTGAGGAGGAGGAAAAATTAATTAGGAAAAGGGGAGTGGGTAGCCTACAAGTTAGGATGGTTTCTGGAAGCTCAAAACAGGCAAAAACCATTTAGGAAGGGCGTGGGAATCAAGTTGGACCGGAATTATGAGGATCAAAACCAAGAAGGAAAGAACCATTTTGGAAACAGGTGCCGGCAGACATGGCGACATGACTGCCAGCCCCTGTCGGGCTTGGAAACATGACTGCCGGGGCCTGGTGGTCGTCGCGAGGCAGTTTTCCGATTATTTCCTATTCTCTTGATTTCGGGTACCTACCGTTGGATCTAGGGATTCAATCCCGGCCCTTGGATCGCCATCACGTCCAGACCTCCCAAACACTATAAATAGGACCCCCATTCACCCTCTAAACTAACCAATTTTCTCTCTTCCCCCTCTATACACACATAAGCTAGATGCTTGGAATAATTCTCTAATTCCAAGCTTAGGAACCCTTTCAAGGGTCGAAATTCTGGAGAAATTTCGTGGAGTAGAGTAGTAAGAAGCCAGTAGAAGCAGGAGATCAAGAAGAGAAGAAGAAGGAGGCGGATTCAAGCAAACCGTTGGAGAAGAAGTGCTAAACCCGAGAAGAAGAATCCAACGGAGGCAGTCTTTGTATTTCGGCCATATTTGGAGCTATAGACATCAGTTTGCTGCGATCTTGGTGTCTCTGAAAAGGTAAAAAGTAGCTCTACATTTTTGTTGTTCAGTCCAGACACCAGTTCGGCCTCATTCTAGCCTGATTTTCCTATTCAATTTCTGCCCAGATTCTATTGCGAAGTGGTAAGCGCATAGGAGTGAGAGGAGGGCTACAAGAGGTAACTCATTCTAATTTTCTCGATTATCTGCTGCTGTGATGTGATGATGCTGATGATGTGATTATTTACGTGATGCATGTAAGAACTACGTGAGCTTTGAATCCAAGATAGGGGGTACGTAGGCAGTTTCTAGTGGATTGAAACGCAAGCACAGTTGTTTATTTATTTTCTGTTTTTCCTTTTAATTTCTATTTTACTTTTGTTTTGTGTTATTTTTGCATGGCATGTATTGATCCTTAATTTCATATGATCTCGCCCCAACATGGATGGGTGCCTAACACCTTCCCATCCGTGACAAACCCTCGGGTCCATGTCTTTGGTTCGCTATCGGTTGCCTTATAGAGTCATTGGTTTCCTAAGGAAGATTTTTCCTTGAATTTTGCCCATCAATAAAATTTGAGTGGCAACTTCAAAGACATGGATGACGGTTAAGAAGAAGGTGTTGAATACGCCCAATGAGCTTTGCCTCATTCTAGCCTGATTTTCCTATTCAAGTTCTGCCCAGATTCTGTTGCGAAGTGGTAAGCGAATAGGAGCGAGAGGAGGGCTACAAGAGGTAACTCGTTCTAATTTTCTCGATTATCTGCTGCTGTGATGTGATGATGCTGATGATGTGATTGTTTACGTGATGCATGTAAGCACTACGTGAGCTTTGAATCCATGATAGGGGGTATGTAGGCAGTTTCTAGTAGATTGAAATGAAAGCTCAATTGTTTATTTATTTTCTGTTTTGTCTTTTAATTTATATTTTACTTTTGTTTTGTGTTGTTTTTGCATGGCATGTATTGATCCTTAATTTCACATGATCTCGCCGCAACATGGATGGGTGCCTAACACCTTCCCATCCGTGACAAATCCTCGGGTCCATGTCTTTGGTTCGCTATTGGTTGCCTTATGGAGTCATTGGTTTCCTAAGGATGGTTTTTCCTTGATTTTTTCCCATCAATAGAATTCGAGTGGCAACTCCAAAGACATGGATGACGGTTAAGAAGAAGGTGTTAAATACGCCCATTGAATTTTGGGTCGGGTACTCACATGGTGGGAGAGTCTATGCACATCAATAATGTCTTCCCTTTTACTTTTTCATCAGTTCAGACCGTTGGAAGTGGGTTTAAATTGCTCGGAAGACCACACGCAACTTGCACAAAAGGTTGAAAGTGACAGCTCACAGATATGGTTGCAACAAAAACCATCTGGCGTGTTTTTGAGATATGGTTTTAGCAAAAACCATAATTCCTCCTGTAAGCTAACACAAGGAAGACTAAAGACATATTTGTAATTTGTTAGTCATCAAAACCATTCATGACCCATGATAAAACATGGTTAATTCATTAATCAATATTAGGAGATGATTAACCTAATTTTTTGTCAACAGAAAAATCATAAATTTTATTCTACTTTTATTTGGTCGTTATTGTCTTTAAACTTACAAATTTATCCTATTATAATTAAATTATAAAATTTTTGTTTTACTTTTTTTCAAACAAAACCAAAATAAATGATGATTAACGTTTTGCTCAACATCCATATAAGAAAAAATGCAATAAAAACTTAAAAACAAAAATTAAATATTTTGGTAAGACATTCCTTTTCATGACACCTAAATTGAGGCTCACCATTATGCTTGATTTTTTGCTTTACAAAATTGTCTCCTATTAAACATTCAATTGTACTGCTCCAATATGCCCACCCAAGATTGAAATATTAGTTCAAATAAAAAAAAATTAATCATATATCATATTAAATTTTTTTTTGTTCTAATATTTCTAAAGTTGATGGTTCAATTATTCTAAAACAAAGTGTTGACAAAAAATTGGGTTAATCATCTCTTAATATTGATTAGTGAATTAACAATGTTTTGTCATGATGGATAATTAGTTTTGATGACTAACAATTAACATCGATGTTCTAGTGACCGTTGCTTTTAAAATTAGTCATAACATCGATGTTCCCAGAACATCGATGTTTAGAATGCAACATCGATGTTATTTTTGCTCGGCAAAAACAAATTTAAACTGACCAATATGGAACATCGATGTTCCCATTTGTAACATCGATGTTCCATATTGGTCAGTTTAAATTTGTTTTTGCCGAGCCAAAATAACATCGATGTTGCATTCTAAACATCGATGTTCTTGCCTTCAAAGAATTTTCCAAAAATTGGCAGTAGGCAAATAACATCGATGTTGGCATCCTAAACATCGATGTTCTCATGACCGTTGCATTTGAAAATATCCTTTACATAAGCAAAACATCGATGTTGGATTTCATAACATCGATGTTCTTCAATGGTCAGCTTTAATCGTTTTTCACAGAAGCAAAATAACATCGATGTTG
>JAKUCV010004149.1:61531-72344 GCA_028386065.3 Turnera subulata | reverse complement strand
TGATGAGGCTGTGACTAATGAGATGTCTTGCCGGGGCTCCCAACCTAAGGTACTATCAACGGCTTTCGATCTTATTAATAGTTCCTTAAGCTTCCATCTACCCCCTGTCACTAGAGCAGACGTCCACTTAGGGATGAAGTTTAATGTTGGTGCTGGTTCCCACAGCCTCTCCTTACCTTCTTTCGAATGCTTAAGGAGTAAAGGTTGACTATTGTAGGTCTAGCACTCCTGGCTTCTCCTTTCAGTTCTTCACCAGGTTGCTACTGAAATAAGAGTATGCTACCCAATAATCAATCAAGAATCAAATTAGGAGGTGGTTATCTCTTGACTATGCTGTCACAGACTGAGGCTGTGCTTGACACAGCTCGACACTGTCGACAGCAACATACACTGTGACAGGCTGAGGCTATGCTAGGCGCAGTCTGAGGCTGTGGCCGACTAAAGAGTCAATTATAAGGATTGGTTCTTGCAGGCGCTCTTAACCTATACTGAACCCATTTGTTTTCACTCATAGGTTCTGAAACGCCCGTGTCCCAACTGTTAATATTAAATAGAATTTAAATATAAAATGGTAATTTGGCTTTATCAATCCCGGGACACAAAGATCATCGACTGAACACTCGTATCCCAAAATATCTAATTAAATCAAATAAAGCAGGTAAAAAGACTGAACTGCCCTTTCCACCCGGGATACGGCATAAATAAGATAATCATCATATAATTATGCAATATATCATACAATAAGTAACACAATTTGAGTATGCAGCGGAAGACAAATACTTAAACAAATATGAATGTAATACACCCTATGGATCCGACCCGAGGAGGAAAGCACCGCCACCTGCTGATATACACCACTGCTCAACGAACAGCTAACCTGTAAAAATCTGTGAGGGGGTGAGACCAACCACTGTCTCACCGCAAACAAATAAACCAGTATATACAAATACAAATCAACTACAAATACACCGGCATCAAGCAACAGCAATCATAGTGCACAATCAAGTCACAATACTCAACACAAGCCATCATCAAACTACAAACCATCACTTATCATTACTTATTCTATTATCGTTGTTATTAGGTTTGAATATTTTATTAGGGCCCTCTACTGTGTGCGTCGAGCTCGGTCCCGTCTCATGAGACAACCAGGGCATAAGCCCAATATAACCAGGCACGAAGCCCAAATATATCCATAGAGAGAGAGATAGACAGAGAGAAAGAGGGAGGTAGAAAGGGGGAGGTAGAACCGGTCATAACAGACCCATATGCTAAACCGCATATACCATGCTTAACCGCATGAAATCCCGAGGGGTAATACTTCCCGCTCGAACCAACCGGTCAACAGCCCCACAGTAGAATTATTATGTTTCATTATTCTCAATAATGTTTTAAGAGTTGTGCCATAAATTATGATCAAAGAGTGTTGTGTGGATTTAATATCTTATTCTCAAGTCCGGGCCCCCAGCCCACAGTCCACCACACAAACCACAATCTATATCTTATGTGTTTATCATAACCAAACAAGTCATACTAGACAGGCACAATACATCACATCGGACAACAGGTCACATAATCAGGCACACCACGTCATAGGTATCATCAACATAATTCACTTTGCAAATAGCAACATCAGCACAACAGGCAAGCATGCATACAGCATTCAAGACCAAACAAATAATACCACTTCATAAACCAAGACAACTAACCGAGCATTGTAGGCAGTAATGCATACAAAGGTTTATAAGTCCTCACCTGGGCCATATTAATTGTCTCGGAACTTGAAGCTTTGTTCCGCCTCGACATTCCTATGCTGGAATCAAAATATGACCAGACATAAGGCCCACATAAAAGCATGATGAATGTATGCTAAAACGTGCTTGTTCCGTTATATTATCTTGAGTCGCTAAGCTCAACCTATACCCCAAATCCTTATTAGGCCTAAAGCACATCTCCCAAAACCATTGGGCCTAAACCCCATTTAAATTAGCTACATTTTATTGGGCCTAACGCCCATACCATATCCATCAATCATATTGAGTTATTGGGCCTGGCCCGTCCCGTCACAATAATATTTTTATCGAACTCCCGAGCCCAAACATTTTTCATCCTAAAGATACTATGTACATCGGTACGATTCCAGCCACGTGCCTCTCAACTCCTCTCACTCGGTTTCCACTAATATCATTTATTTTCCATTAATACATAAACTAAATGCATTCACAGTACATGACTTGTACAAGAATTGTAATGCACGCCACTGCTCGGAAATTACCGTTTCAATGCCGGAATGCAACCGTCTCGCCGGAACAGTACTTGATCTGCCGGATTCCGGTCAGTCCTCGCTGGAAATCCACCAAGTTGCAGAAACTTCCTAAACAACACTGTCGAACACCAAAACAATCCCAAATCAACATCACAACACCCACAAATCACTTATACGGATCAAATAACAAATTAAGGGTGATGCGCACTCACCCGGAAACTCAAATACATGCTCTGCTCGGAACTAGATCCGTCCAGAATTTGGAGCAGTAGGAACCCGCCGACTAGCCAAAAACCCGACAGCAACACCCTCACCAGCCGACGAACAGGCAGCCCGACCAAGCCCGACACAAACAGAACCCAACTTTGTTTCCTGCAATCAAGCACTGAACACCGACACAACTGGCCCCAAACACTCAAACGACCACCACAGACCATTCTCCTCGGCCGACAACATCCATCAAAACAACAGCTCAGCAGAGAGCCCAAAGAGTGAAGACAAACCAGTCCCGAGTCTGCAACCTCACTCCGAGCATCATGGAGCCCAACCACCACCGTCCAACAACCGCCACACACGCAGACACGCCATCATCCGAGCACAAGAAAGTAACACCAATGACAAAGCACAACACGCACAAAACTCCAATCAAAACCCGAAACAGAGAAAAGAAGAAGAAGAAAGCAAGAGGAAAGGAATTGGCTCGTTGACTCACCGGACCAGACGGCGGCGACAGCTACCCTCCACTGCACCAACAAGTGCGTCTCTGGTCTCGGGTATCGTCACGCACCGGGGCCCTTTTATGTCCTTCCTTCAAGCGGCGCTCCCCGACCGTGGAGGCACCTCCCGCGGACGACGTACAAGTCCATGACGCATCCTTATCCTCCCTCTGTCCATGTTGTAGTGAGAGCGACGGATAGATGGAGAGGATGGAAGAAATCGTGGTGGCGACGATGGGTGTGGGGGCAGTTACTCAAGAGTGGAGAGAGAGGAGTTGAGAAAAGGGGGAAGTGGGGTGATTTTGTGTGTGTTTATGGCGGCGGGAGAGAAGAGAATAGGTAGGGTGAGGCACCGTCTGGTGTAGAGAGGAAGAGAAAGAAAAGAAAAGAATAAGAGGGAAGTAGGAAAAGAAGAGAAGGGAAGAGTGTTTAGGGTTTGGCCGGCTCAGTCCCGAAACGACGTCGTTTCGGACTGAGGCGCGGTCAACCCTCGCCAGTCAACACGTTTTTGTTTTTATTTTTGTTTTTTTTTTCCTTGACTTCCTGAAACGACGTAGTTTCAAATAGACTACATCAACGGCACTTCCTCACCCCAAACTCGAAATAATTCGAAAAGGAACCTCGGTTTAGGAAAGACTCCAAGATAAAAAGAGAAGTAAACCAAGGAAAATTAATCCTTGACCAAAAATACCCGAAAATTCTGCAAGGGTAAAATTGGAAAACAAATTCCAAAAATTCCGAGAATTCCACCAAAATTAAATTAACAAAAATCGGGGCGTTACAGGTTCCTTCCAAGGTTCTCATCTTCCAAGTGCTTTCGCATAGGTCAAACTCATGGGGGATGAAGATTTGGTGTTAAGGCTAATTCCTCAATTAGTTTCTAGTTCTGTCACGAGTTAAAAACTAAGGTTTGGTTGTTGTTTTTCTGGTAACTATGGTTTCTCCTTTCGGTCCTTCACCTAGCTACCTGAGTTCATGCATTGGTTTGATCAGAACCTAGACAGGGATTAATAACTCAACAACTGAAGCAAGAAGGAAGGGGTTAAAACAAGAGCAGTTCATTAAACACAAATCGGGTACATGCTTCCCCTTCAACCTAAGAGGGGTTGTTTAGTTCATGCTCAGAATTACAAAAATAATGGAAATAAAGATGGGCATAGGTTTTGGAACAGATTGGAGGTTAGGGGCGACACAATTTCTGCAGAAAAACCTGCAGAATCGTGTACCCCCTTGAAAACCCAAGGTCCTCGATGCCAGGATCTCCTTTCTCCTCTTCTCTTCACCCTTTTTGTAGATGCAGCTCCCTTCTCTTCCTCCTCCCCACCTGCTGGAGAGCATGGGTGTTTGGGCAAGTTGGCTCCTCTGTCCTTCAGCGTGTGTGTCAGGATAGGGAGCGTGATGGGCAGCAAGTTGATCGGTGGATTGTGAGTTCCAAGACACCCTTTGCAGAGGATAATTGTTCTTTAAGGAGATTCGTTTTGGATGTCATGTGCCCATTGCTCCTTTTTCTTCAAAGTGCTCTGGGAACGTCAGGAGAATGATTGTTTATGTTAGTGGAGCAGGTGGTGCAAGTGGCGACATTCTTTTATATTCCCTTGTACTTCCTGGGTTTCTGTAGAATGCACAGCCTCACGCTGTGGCTGAGGCTGTAAGGGTTCTTTCTCAAATTCTCCCTTTAATTGGTTCCTGCTCCTTTTGCCAATGGTGAGATGACTTGAGGACTTCCTGGATCTGGTGAGTGCAATGTGATTCAGTGAAAACTCGATGATCCAGGGGTGGTTTGGGTTGCTTGCTGGGTTCTTATTGAACGACAGCCTCAAGGACAGGCTTACAGGCTCTGCCACAGGCTCACGCTGTGACTGAGGCTGTATCTTCAAATTCTTTAACGAAATCTTCTTGATTTGGTCAAAATGTACCTGAAACCACTAATCATACAGTAAGGGATGGAAATTGGAGGAATAGGATGGAATATTGCATATGAGGCTTATAATCATGATGAATTGAGGACGATTTGTGTACAAAATTATGCCTTAAACTATGCATATTTCACGTGCATCAAAATACCCCAAACTGAAGATTTTGCTTGTCCTCAAGCAATTAAAGAAAAGAAAAGGAGAAGTGATTTTTGAAATGAAGAGAGCAGTTTCAGTTCATCAGATTTTTACTAAGTTTCTTCCACGTGGCGTCTTAATTCAAACATCTTCTGATTTCCTTCAATACTGCATCAAATCTAACCACAATCCTTGTCAGTAGTCTTTGGTCATAAAAACCACTGGAATAACTTTGCAACTGGTATCCATTCTTCTACCTTTTGGTGAGAATTCTGCTAAAGTTTAGGATTTGAAAACATCACCTCATATGCAGGCTCGTCATTTCCATCTCCACTAATGTGCATAAGTCTTCAAGTTAGGATCACTAGGGCTTGGCTGTGTTATACTGAGGCTAGGTGAAGGTTGTCAAAGGAAAGAGGATGGATTTAGCAAAGGTCAATGGCCTGTGAACTTGATTTCTTTCTGTTCTATTTATGAACAGCCTGAGGCTGTGTAGAGGCTGTTGACTTCGTTTTTCCGAGGTCTCATGCTGTTCAGCAACTGTTTCTTCGTGCTTCAGCCACTGTTTTGATGCAACTGTCTACTCCATTGAATTCAGATTTTTTTTTTTTTATTTTTGATGGAGTTTGATTCACAAAATGTTGCCATTGTCCTTCTTCCCTTTTTGCTTTCGAATTTTTCTTTTTCAAGGGGGGAAGGGAGCATATACTACTGGTTGCATTCTGAGTTTTGTACAGACTGAGCATGGGTACTTCTCATTTTTGAACTTGATTAAATCCTTGCTCACAGGCTTATTGACAAGGTGAGGCTGTAAGAGGAAATTTGTGCCCATGGACACTGACGGCCCCTGCTTAGGCTGCAACTGGTTGAGGTGGATTGTGCAGGGTAAATGAATGACTTGGGGGCCGTCCTTATTGGCTCAAATGGGGTTGCAAGGGTCTGATGAGAGAGGTTTGTATAGTGCGGTCTGTGGGTATGTGAAAAATGGCCTAGATCCTTTCCTTGCTTGAAGATTCTGCATAAAATTTCGCCTTGATGGAAGTGAGGGCCTGTTCTAAGATGTACAGGCTGAGTCTGTGTTAAGTAGAAAAGATACTTTAGCAGGACCCTTCTCTTCTTGGCGGATTTCATGTGATGCCAGTTGCTTAATTATACCTGTTCTGTTTATTTTAAGAGGGGTAAGACAAGTCATGTGATTAGAGTATGAGCGGAATTAAATGGAAAGTGCAGAGGATGCATAAATATAGGTATAGGCTCACACTGTAAGAAATATAATGAAAAATGAGAACTGAAACTTGCATTAATTAAAATTCGAAAGTACACCAGAAAATGCATAAAAGTAGAAAATACACAAAAACAGAATTGCACCCTGAAAATACCCCAAACTGAAAAATTTGCAGTGTCCTCACTGCATGAACTAAACAGAAATGGGTGCAATGCTGAAACAAACTATCTAAACCGAAATGAAAGCAAAAATCTAACCTAAGGCCTAATTCAGAGACTACCCCAAACTGAAAGTGAAGTCATGTGTCGTTCAATTAGTGTGCCTAGAGATTCCCTATGTGTAAAGGATTGCTCAATGATTCGTTAGGGTGTTGTGGGAGTTCGACACAGGCTCACTCTGTGGTGAGTCTGTATAAGCATAAAAAAGGAACAATATCAAAGAGAGTTTCAAATGACTTCCCTGACAGATCTCTGACTCGTTGTTTCCCCCTTATTGAAATTCAAGCTAAACAGGTAAAGGTGAGTTGCCTGACACAGCCTCACTCTATGATGAGCCTGTGTAAGCACCAGAATGTCTCTTGTGCCAAAAACCTTGGGGTTATGATTTCTGTTTCCATCAAATCTTTGTACCTGATTGACTAAAAACAAAACAAACGCAAAAACAACCAAAATAATGGAATGAAAAGCAAAAGAAACTGGAAAATTATCGCACTTGGTGCTATCCAAGTGTGTGCTTCTTTAATGTCTTTTACCTGGACCTCATCTTGCGGTACTAAGCAGGAGGTGGGTCATGGAGCACTTGAGTCTCCTGATACTCATTGGTTCCTGTGTGGTACAGCTTCAGCCTGTGCCCGTTGACCTTGAATGGATGCGTCTGTTCATTGCAGATTTCCACAGCTCCATGAGGGTAACAGCGTGACACTGTGAAAGGTCCTGACCATCTTGATCGAAACTTTCCAGGGAACAGCTTCACTTTTGAATTGTATAGGAGGACCTGATCACCTTCCTTGAATGACTTAGGTTGGATTCTGCTGTCATGCCACTTCTTTGTTCTCTCTTTGTATATCTTGGCATTTTCATAGGCGTCCAGCCTTAGTTCTTCGAGTTCATTGAGCCGTAATAGTATCTATTTTCCCACAGCCTGTGTGTCGAAATTCAGGGCCTTTATGGCCCAGTAAGCCTTGTGTTCAAGCTCCACAAGCAAGTGAGAGGCCTTGCCAAAGACTAGGCGGTAGGGAGAGGTGCCAATGGGTGTTTTATTGGCTGTGCGATATGCCCACAGAGCATCATCAAGCTTGGTTGACCAATCCTTGCGTGAAGGTCCTACTGTCTTCTCCAGAATTCGCTTGATTTCCCTGTTTGTCACCTCAACCTGTCCACTTGTTTGAGGATGATAGGGAGTGGCTATCTTGTGCCTGATCCCGTACTTTCTTAGGAGAGCTTCAAACTGTCGATTGCAAAAGTGTTTTCCTCCGTCCTGATTATGGCTCTCAGGGTACCAAAGCGAGTGAAGATATGCTTCTTCAGGAACCGTGTCCCCACTTTGGCATCATTGGTTGGGCAGGCAATGGCTTCAACCCATTTGGACACATAGTCAACCGCCACAAGGATGTAGTTATTCCCATGTGAGCTCGGGAATGGTCCCATGAAATCTATTCCCCACACATCGAACAGCTCCACTTCCAATATGACCTGCTGCGGCATCTCCTGTCTTCTTGAGATATTCCCGGTGCGTTGGCATTCCTTGCAAACTACCACCCAGTTTCGTGCATCCCTAAATAAGGTGGGCCAAAATAGTCCTGCTTGTAGGACCTTGAATGCTGTTCTAGTTATGCCATGATGTCCTCCATACTGTGCATTATGGCAGCTGTGTAGGATCTGTGCCATTTCGTCTTCAGGGATGCATCTTCTGATCATCCCATCGCCACACCTCTTGAAAAGTAAGGGCTCGTCCCAAAGGTAGCTCTTCACGTCTGAGAAGAATTTCTTTTTCTGAGAATAGCTCAGGTCTGGTGGGAGAGCTCCACAGGTTAGGAAATTGACGATCTCTGCGTACCGCGGTGTGACACTGTGGCTGACGTTGTGGATGGTGGCGATGAGGCTGTCATCTGGCAGATGGTCATCAATGGGCAGGTCTTCCTTGGGCATGTGCTCTGGGGGTAGCCTGGATAGGTGGTCGGCTATCACATTCTCTGTGCCCTTCTTGTCTCGAATTTCCAGGTCGAATTCTTGCAATTGGAGAATCCACCGCAAGACTCTTGGCTTGGTCTCTTTCTTTGTGAGTAAATACTTAAGGGCCGAATGGTCTGTGTGAACGATGACCTTAGAGCCTAGCAAGTATGCTCTGAACTTCCCAATGGCAAAGACTACCGCCAATAGTTCCTTCTCAGTGGTGGCATAGTTGATCTGTGCATCATCCAAGGTCCAGCTCGCATAGTAGATAGCATGCAGCTTGTTGTCCTTTCTTTGCCCAAGCACAGCCCCAACCGCATGGTCACTAGCATCACACATGATTTCAAAAGGTTGGCTCCACTCTGGTGGTTGGATGATTGGGGCTGTAGTCAATGCGGCCTTGATCGTGTTAAAAGCATCTAAACAAGCTTCATCAAATACAAACTCAGCGTCTTTACTAAGGAGACTTGTCAAAGGTTTTGCAATCTTTGAAAAGTCCTTAATAAAGCGCTGGTAAAATCCTGCATGATCAAGAAAAGCTCTAATGGCTTTAACAGAATTAGGAGGTGGAAGTTTCTCAATTATATCAATTTTAGCTTGGTCTACTTCTATTCCGCGTCCTGATATTTTGTGCCCAAGAACTATACCTTCGGTTACCATGAAGTGGCATTTTTCCCAGTTGAGAACAAGGTTCACAGCTTCACACCGTGCTAGCACTGTCTCATGGTTAGCCAAACAAATATCAAAAGATGTGCCATAAACAGAGAAATCATCCATGAATACTTCCATTATATGCTCAATCAAATCATGGAATATGGCCATCATGAATCTTTGAAAGGTGGCAGGTGCATTACACAAGCCGAATGGCATGCGTCTGTATGCAAAAGTGCCATATGGACATGTGAATGTGGTTTTTTCTTGGTCACTCGGATGGATTGGAATTTGGAAGAATCCAGAATATCCATCCAAGTAACAGAAGTGCGTGTGCTTGGCAAGTCTTTCTAATATTTGATCAATGAATGGTAAAGGAAAATGATCCTTCCTAGTTGCTTTGTTCAGCTTTCTATAGTCAATGCACATCCTCCATCCCATGACGGTCCTTGTGAGTATGAGTTCTTCTTTTTCATTTTTTACCACTGTCATGCCTCCCTTCTTGGGTACTACATGAACAGCGCTAACCCAAGTACTATCCGAGATGGGGTAAATGATCCCTGCATCAAGCAACTTCAAAATTTCCCTTTTTACCACTTCCTTCATATTTTCATTTAGTCTTCTCTGTGGCTCTATTATTGGCTTACTATCCTCTTCTAACAATATTCGATGCATGCAGAGGTTAGGATTTATACCTGTGAGGTCGTCAATGGTGTATCCTATTGCCTTTTTGTGCTTGCTTACTACAGCACGTACCTTCTCTTCTTCTTCCTGTGAAAGATCAGCTCCAACAATGATAGGAAAGGAAGAAGTTTCTGGGTTCAGATAGATATACCTGAGAGTCGGTGGTAGGGGTTTCATCTCCACCTTCGGGGCTCCTTCTGTAGGCTCAGGTGTGGAAACAGTCTCAGCCACAGGCTCAGTCTGTGGTTCTGCAGCGTGACACTGTGCCTCATTTCCTGGGACTGTTTCTGCTGCTACCAGAAATTCTGCTACCTGCTGGAGGGCTGCCTCATCACCTTCAATGAGCCTATTGACTAAGCATCCCAGTAATTCATCATCATGAGTTTCCATAAGCTGGGATGCTTTGACTAGTGCGTCTACAGGGTCTGGTACAGCGTCAACCATACAGCATTTCCCTGTTGCAAATTCATTCCTCTGCACTTTTTGGACATTGAATTCCACCGTCTCTTCTCCAATGCGCAGTGTAAGCGTGCCATTTGTGCAGTCAATCATGGCTCCTGCTGTGGCTAAGAAGGGTCGTCCCAAGATAATGGGAGTCTTTTCGTCTTCTGTCATGTTCATTACCACAAAATCTACAGAGATGTAGAAATTGCCTACCTTGACCGGCACATCTTCCAATACCCCCACTGGGTAGACAAGAGATCTGTCACCTAGTTGAATGGTCATCCTTGTGGGTTTGATATCCCCAAGGTTCATATTTTCGATAATGGAGAGTGGCAACAGGCTGATACTGGCGCCAAGGTCGCATAGGGCACCTTCAATCTTCTTATCCCCTATGTTGCAGGGTATCGTGAAACTCCCTGGGTCTGAACATTTCCTGGGTGGTCGGTCTTGTATGAGGGCACTCCCTTGGGCTGTCATTGCTACAGTCTCAAGATCATCAATGGTTCTTTTCTTTGTTAATATATCCTTGAGGAACTTAGCATAAGACGGCATTTGCGTGACCACATCACTGAATGGAACATTAACATAAAGCTTACTTAGCATTT
>JAKUCV010004149.1:0-59355 GCA_028386065.3 Turnera subulata | reverse complement strand
TTCTGGTAACTATGGTTTCTCCTTTCGGTCCTTCACCTAGCTACCTGAGTTCATGCATTGGTTTGATCAGAACCTAGACATGGATTAATAACTCAACAACTAAAGCAAGAAGGAAGGGGTTAAAACAAGAGCAGTTCATTAAACACAAATCGGGTACATGCTTCCCCCTTCAACCTAAGAGGGGTTGTTTAGTTCATGCTTAGAATTACACAAATAATAGAAATAAAGATGGGCATAGGTTTTGGAACAGATTGGAGGTTAGGGGCGACACAATTTCTGCAGAAAAACCTGCAGAATCGTGTACCCCATTGAAAACCCAAGGTTCTGGGTTTAAACCTCTGTTCCAGAACTTCTGTGATTTTCTGGGTGTATGATCTCTGGATTCCTCGATGCCAGGATCTCCTTTCTCCTCTTCTCTTCACCCTTTTTGTAGATGCAGCTCCTTTCTCTTCCTCCTCCCCACCTACTGGAGAGCATGGGTGTTTGGGCAAGTTGGCTCCTCTGTCCTTCAGCATGTGTGTCAGGATAGGGAGCGTGATGGGCAGCAAGTTGATCGGTGGATTGTGAGTTCCAAGACACCCTTTGCAGAGGATAATTGTTCTTTAAGGAGATTCCTTTTGGATGTCATGTGTCCATTGCTCCTTTTCCTTCAAAGTGCTCTGGGAATGTCAGGAGAATGATTGTTTATGTTAGTGGAGCAGGTGGTGCAAGTGGCGACATTCTTTTATATTCCCTTGTACTTCCTGGGTTTCTGCAGAATGCACAGCCTCACGCTGTGGCTGAGGCTGTAAGGGTTCTTTCTCAAATTCTCCCTTTAATTGGTTCCTGCTCCTTTTGCCAATGGTGAGATGACTTGAGGACTTCCTGGATCTGGTGAGTGCAATGTGATTCAGTGAAAACTCGGTGATCCGGGGGTGGTTTGAGGTTGCTTGTTGGGTTCTTGTTGAACGACAGCCTCAAGAACATGCTTACAGGCTTTGTCACAGGCTCACGCTGTGACTGAGGCTGTATCTTCAAATTCTTTAACGAAATCTTCTTGATTTGGTCAAAATGTACCTGAAACCACTAATCATACAGTAAGGGATGGAAATTGGAGGAATAGGATGGAATATTGCATATGAGGCTTATAATCATGATGAATTGAGGACGATTTGTGTACAAAATTATGCCTTAAACTATGCATATTTCACATGCATCAGAAAGCAAGGCATGTGAACCCCGGATGCCTAAGACTTCACCAAATCTGTTCTTTTCTTACTCATTACTTCTTATTCTTGCTTGATTTAATTTTTACTAGCATTCACCCAAAAATTTCACTTCTGATTAATTGTTTCAAGCCTGATTTGTCTAATTAAGGAGTAACAGGCTCAACCAAGTCCCTGTGGATACGACCTTGATGAAAGTACTACAACTACCCAGTGCACTTGCAGAAACCATTTGTGACAGTAGACTGCCCAACATCACTTCCTTTAGGATTTCAGACACTCACCATGCTTAGATTTTTGCGGGTTTAACCTCAACCTTTACAAATATAAGTTTTTCTAGGCTAAGCTCAAACTTTTACAAGCTTTTCACAGGCTAAGCTCTAACCTACCCTCAAATCTAATCCTAAACTTGAGTACCCAACAAATCTAAACCAAGACTTGCTTAAAATCTAGCCTTTAAATGTGTTTTGCAATACAAGTAGAAAAACCAAATTTTGAAACCACAATTGTAATCGCAAGTATGAACTCAGATTTTTGCACAATAGCTGGGATAATCTTCAGAGGTGTTATGGACCCTCTTTTATAGCTTCTGAGTTGGGGGGAAAGTTACTACAACGGTTCTTTGAACTCCAAGTTGACTTGAGTTCACAATTACTTCAAGTTGGGACCATTTCTTCATGCCAACTCCTTGGCTGCAAAGTATTACCAAAAATAGAAAGTTTGGACCACTTCCATGATTTGAGTGGGAGTTGGGTGATAAAATCTTCTGCACTTCCATTAAGTCTTCTCTCACACTTGCTCACCAATTCTGGATGTTGGAAGTGAGTTTAAAATGCTTGGAGGACCACACGCAAGTTGCTGGAAAAGTTGAAAGTGGCAGCTCGTTCTAGATGTGGTTGTAGCAAAAAAACATTTCAGTATGGTTGCATCAATAACCATTTCTGATACTTCCTCCAGTAAACTATAATCAACACAAGGCAAACTTTAAAGCATTCAACTTAAGCTGTTTGTTAATCATTAAAATCAATTTGTGTATCATGACTAAACATGGTTAAATCACTAATTAAGCATAAAAGGTGATTACCCAAGTGTAAGCCAACACATGAGAGCCAAAATCTTTGGAGGAAGATTTGATTTGAAGTATAGATCTTTACTTACTGCTGAAATTTACCAACAAGGAGAAGTTATGGCACAGACCATACAAGTTATAACGCCCGTAGAGACACTCGTCGTTAGAGTAGTGTGGCTTTGTAAATCCTCTTTCGATGGAGATAAATCCTGTTGTGTAATTTTATATAATAGGTTGAGAGAAATTCTTATCTCAATTTTCTTCTGATCGTTTAGATCTTCAATTACGTATTTTTAGATCGCTAGATCTGTTTATATGAATGAAGAATGCTCCGTTTCTAAAAAAAATATGTTATAAAGACCAAAAAGAAAAAATTAATAAATAAATTAGTTTTTATATAAATTTATTTGTAAAAAGAAGAAAGCAAGGGAAGAAAATTTAGAAATATGGTGATAATTATAGAGTATGGGAAAAAATTTTATGATGATAAAAAGTTTAATTTTAGAAATAATAAATAAAAAATGATGCGGATAGTTAATATAAATAACCCAATAAAGAAATGACACATATGTTTCGTTTGAAAAAATCCTTTAGTAAGAAAGTCTGTATCTCTAGCATTATTGAATATATATTGGGTTTTGTAGTATAAGAGAGAAAAATTATTATATTAAATCATTTTTTAACATTAATATAATTGTTCTGCACATTAGGTGGTAGGCCAAATCTGCTAAGAATTTCTCCTCCAACATTTCACATGACAGGGAAATTTGGGCTGAAGAGGAGCATGTCCGATCCAAACTCTTTTTTTTTGGTAGAAAGTCCATCCATACTTTGATATGAATAGGAGCTGCTGATGGATTCATGTAGTTCATTAAACACACGCCTTTTATAAATTTATATTGAGTTATATCACTCCTCTAATCATGGAGTTCTTGAAATTGAAATAGACGCACTGCCTCCCTGCATGCTCTTCATAATATCAATTATTTCGCTAATATAGCAAATGATTCTCACTTGGTGTATCACATTTAGTGCAACCCGTATTTTGTTGGAGATGTTTATAATGCAGAGGATAAGCTTTATTTGCTTCATTTGTATCCTTTGGTAGGTAGTTTCATCGAAAATGGATTTTAATTTTAGAGAGTTACAATTATAACTATATTTTCTAGACAATTTCAAATTTAAATATAAAAAATATTAATCAATATATCTTGAACGTATCAGTGTTTGTAAGAAGTGACAATGATTTTACAAATATGTCTTCCTAAAAATTTGTTTGCCTACTTGATCAGATATTTTATTTCTTTTAAGACACTAAAACTGATGAACAGACGCACACAGTATTGGGGTGTGGGAAAAAAAAGTGAGAAGAAGAAAGGGATAGAGAAAAAAAGTTTTGGTGGTACAAAACGAAATTTAATTTGAAAAACACTTCAGCAACAACCCACCACTTAAGTATTGAAATACCAGTTTTTTTTGGTTGGGGAGGGGGGGGGGGGGGGGGGGGGGGGGGGGGGGGGGGGTGTGCCTCATTTGGATTAGGCTTCTTAAATAGGGGGCCTGCAATACAACCCAGAAACTGTTCAATATGGCTATGCCAAAAAATTCTGCCCATTGGTAGTGGACGGACACTGGATCCAGGAAAAAGGTTAAACAAGAATGACGACATTACACACATACACTTGGTGCAACCAAAATTCAGCAGTGGCTTAAGGTTTGTACAAAATCCTAGGAAAGACGTTAGGGACTCTGACGAAGATAGACAGCTTTTACTAAATTCAGGAATAGTGACGAGTTAAGTTTGGTGGCTTGTTGCTGTCGTTTTACCTGTGTTTGTTGTGGTTGGCAACCAAAATTTTATCCACAAGGAAAGAGCAAATATAGGATGGAATGTAGTACTCAGGAAATCTTGGCGTTACAAGTAGAGACATACACTCCATACTAGGAATAAAAGTTGGGAGGAGAAGATTCCCCCTCTTTTTCTTTTATCAAATTAAACAATGACAAAAACAAACACATTCATACGGTTTTCTTTATGATGATCAAACTGCATGTATAGTACACACTACACAGGAATTCCCAACACACTCATCAAGCGATAGAGAAGGGATTTGAAACAATGTTTTAAAGCATAAGAGAACAAAGTAGAATAAAATTAACAAATTGGAAGAGGAGCACCATCCCATTCTCCAACACATTCCAGCATTGGGTCAATGATCTTCCCTTGGCACATGGCCGTAAACACCTTGTCAAACACCTCCCCCGGTGACCGGACCTTTTCGCCTGTGAGCAAATCAGTGCCTAGTTCCTCCCTGACAAACTTGTAGAGTGGATAGGACCTGCACTCCTTAATCTTGTTTGCAACTGCTGGGTTTCCACTCTCTACTGCGGCTCTAGCATTCTCGACCTCTTTAGGCAGAAGGGCCTTCAGCTCTTCCTCAAAGGCCCCAATCTTTTGGAAGACTGAAGTGCTGGCATTCTTCTCATTGTCGCCATTTGCCAATGCGTGGTCCACAAGGACTTGCCTGAGTTTTTGCATCAACGGGTAGGTAGCACTGCAGGGGTCATCCGCGTAGGCGAAGACTTGTTCACGATCAACCACTTTGAGCAAATCTTTCTCGCAGAACCTTGATGGGTGGAGTTCTCCATTAGCCCCTGTAGTTAAAACCCTCTTGGCTACTTGACTAACAGTGCTCTTGATTGCGCTCTTCAAATTCTCCTCCAAATGCCTCAAATCTACAGCCTGGCAGAGTGCTACCAAGAAAGTTGTGGACATGAGCTTCAAGATGTCAATAGCTTCTGCTGTCTTTCTGGAAGAGATCAATCCTAGTGAGTTCACATCCTGATTATGTTGCTCCGCACTTTGGACATGGGTTGTGACTGGATTGCCAAGATATTGGAGCTCAGAGCAGTAAGAAGCCATTGCAATTTCAGCTCCCTTGAAGCCATAATCCAAACTTGGATTCCTGCTGGCAGTGAGATTGGATGGCAAGCCATTGTTATAGAAATCATTAACGAGCTCACTGAATTGAGCAAACATTAGCTTCCCTATCGAAGCAATAGCCAAACGAGCATTGTCCATTGAGACTCCAATTGGGGTTCCCTGGAAGTTGCCCCCATGCAAGGCCTTGTTTCTTGAAACATCAATCAAAGGGTTGTCATTCACTGAGTTAATCTCTCTTTCAATTGATTTGGTTGCGAATCGGATGACTTCAATCTGGGGGCCTAGCCACTGTGGCGAAGTCCTCAGAGCATAGCGATCTTGCTTCGGTTTCTGCAACGGATCCATTTCGTGCAACTTCTTGGCCGCCTTCATGTAGGAACTGCCATCCAGAATGTGCTCCATTATAGCTGCAGCCTCAATCTGACCCGGATGGTGCTTCAATTTATGTGTCAAGTGGTCAGTGAACTCAGGTTTTCCATTCATAACTTCTGCGAAGATTGCTGATAAGACTTCAGCCAAGACGGCAAGAGTGTTTGCCTCAAAAAGCACCATAGAAGCCAAGCCAGAGCCAACTGCTGTGCCATTAACCAGAGCAAGACCTTCTTTAGGCTGCAGCTCAAAGAAACCGGACTCAATACCGGCCTGGCGGAAGGCTTCCACAGCATCCATGGTTTCTCCATTGGGACCAGTGGCCTTGGAATTAGGCCTGCCAGTCAGCAAGCCAGCAATGTAGGACAGAGGGACTAAATCACCCGAAGCAGTGATAGTGCCGCGCAGAGGCAGGCATGGTGTGATGTTTTGATTCAGGAACTTTGTAATGGCTTCAAGGATTTCAAATCTAATTCCAGAGTAACCCTGGAGGAGAGTGTTGATTCTCACTAGCATAGCAGCTCTGGTAGCAGAATGGGGCAGAGTGTGGGCCGATTCTGTTCCATTGCCAAAGATTCCAGCGTTCAAGAACCTTCAGATTCAGAGGAACAATATATATTAATGCCGTGTAGTGTACCATGTTAGGTATACTAGTATTCTCCTTAGAGTAACAAAAGTTAATCAATAAGACAAGACTTGTAGATAGATAGGTTGGATAATTTGTACTAAGTCACCACAGTTGATTGGGAAGATTTGGCAAATAAAAATTTTTTCTTTTTTTTGTTGTTGATCAGAACAAATAAAAATCTAAGCCCAGATAGTTTCTAACTTGGTAAACTCTACCAAACCTTTTAAAAAGTGGCGGCGCGAGGCACTTCCAAAAGAAGGAAGTACTAGTGTACTTACCACTTATGTAGGGCCAACGCGGTCTCAACCCGGTTGACCCGGTTCCCCCACCCAAAATTTTTCACCACACAAACAAATGTCAAAATTTCCAATATTCACTTTGATCTAAAAAAACCAAAATAAAAATTCCCAATATTCACCGCCACCAACCCCCCCCCCATATATATATTTAAGTATTTTTTTTCTTTTTTTTTTTTCGGGAGGGACAGGTCCCCTTAATAAATATGGCAACTACTACTGAGAGAGTCGCCCAACAAGGTGGATTAACAGAAATCAGACATCTACAAACAACTACCACCACACGAACACGCAAAGTGTAAAAAAAGGAGTACTAGTAATAATTAAAAATAAGGGGAGGAGATCCAAGGAAGGAGGTAGTTAGGCTACCTAATAAGTTCCCTTTGGAGAGCGCCACCTTGCTTGGTTCTCCTGTGAGAAGTAGCACCAAAACCAGTGGTGACACCATAACTATCTGTGCCTTTGTTCATGCTATCCATGACCCAGTCACTGCTAGCCTTAACCCCCGCTCTTGCAGACTCTGCAAGCTCCACCTTGACGCCAGAATCATGGCTGGCAATGGAAGCTACCTGAGCTATGGTCAGGGTCTCCCCTCCAAGCTTCACCACAGGCTTCCTGAACTCGGCCACCATGCGCTTCACCTCCTCCAAATGGCTACCTTTCAATGCCTCGGCAGCCACTCCCCAGTTGAGAGGGTCATGTTGATGATCTTTAACACACAAGCCCTCCAAAGAACCATTCTGGTTTCCATTCTCCAGGACTGCAGCTGCCATGTCTCTCTAGCTAGCAAGTGTTTACAAAGTTGCGTGAGCTCTAGCTCTGGCTAGCTATATATATTGCAAAGAAGAATGGTACAACTCTAATGCTCTTATTATTAAGCTTTAGTTGTATAAGCGAAGGAGAGCTATAGGCAGTAGTTTTGCAAGAAATATAATGTGTAAAGGGAGGAAGATAGAGGAAATCTTGGGTAAAAGGATGATAATGCTGGATTTCCTGAGAGAAGTAGAGGGAAGGTTAGAGGGTTTAAATAGATGGTGGCAGAGTTGGAAGTCTCTGTTAAAAGAGGGGGTTGGTAGGTAAGCATGAGGAGGGCAGAGTGGGACAAAGTGGGTTTGTTGAAAATTAATGGTGGCCATTGATGGGGGATAATCTAATGGTGGAGATTAAGGAGCGTGGAGCCTATGTGGATCATTGGAGTAGAAGGGTAAATTTGACTCGTGGTGCTGGGTGCTGGTGGTGTGCAGCCTGCATACATACATGTTGAGGTTGTGGTTGGTGGGGAATTGGGAACAAAATTTGTGTAGGGCAGGTTAACTCATGGATACACTCTTAACCCCAAAAACAACCAAAACAAAACAAAACAAACCAAAAACTACAGATCATGTGGATAGACTTTATATATGAGCGGCGCTCCGTTCCACCTAAATCAATATATATCGCATCCTACCAAATTTATGATATATGATTTTTGGAATAAAGTATTTTTTCATCCTTGTATTAGACCTCAAAGTTAGAAGTCATCGCTCTATTAAATTTTGGCTTGTTTTCATCCCTCTATTTGTGAATTTTGTCTTATTTTCATCCTTGTGTTCGCCTTTTTTGCCTATTTAGAGGGATGAAAACAGACCAAAACCCGTGAACAAAGAGATGAAAACATACCAAAACCAATACAAGGATGACTTTCAACTTTATGGTCTAACACAAAGATGAAAAAAGACTTTAATCCTATGATTTTTACATATCTACTCCCCCTTCCCTCCTGTGTTTAAGGTAGCCTCCCTGGATTCGGCTGCTGGAGGTTGTAATTTACAGTACACAAGTATTTAGTTGAGTTATTTTAAAAATAATAAATTTCAATTTAATTATTATATCATTTCTATGCATATCGTTAAATTTGGAAAAATTAATTATACTCTCTCGCCACCGGGTGCTTACAAAACATAATAAGGAAATTTTGAGAATTTTTTTTTTTAAGAATAGAATATCTGATTCTTTTAATAAGAAAGAAAAAAAAGAGCCTTCTTTAAAACAACATTAGTCGATTTTCTAAAATAAAAAAAGGACAAATTGAAATAGGTCATGTAAACTAAATTACATATTTAGTACTTATTTAGTTAAATTACAAACTTATTATTTTTCTTTAAAAAATTATTATTTTTTAAATTAACCATTAAAAAATCGTAGAATAAATCCGAATCAGCCTGCATACATTATGGTTGTCCATCTCGCGAGTTGTTTCCATTGGTTATGATTAATTCAAATTTCGATTTATCGACTAAAAAGGATGTTGGGCTAGACCAACATTATCATAGTGAACAAACAATTATTTTTTTCTTCCCTTAATGAATTGGCACAAATCTATTATCTATTATAATATATAAAAGCAGAGCCCTCACTCAGGGACTCTACAATTTCAATACCTAGGACTCTGAGAACGTAACATTTGGCACAATAGCCAATTGACATTGTAACAGCCCGGGTAAAAATTTATATTTTTACCGGACTGTAAAATGCTTGGTACAATAATTTACCACGTAAAAATAATCTTGGAAAGTATTTTATGGTAAACCGAGCATCAGATTCCAATTCCGAATCTCGAACCATACTTCGGATATTTTACGGAATTTTCCGGAGTGGGTAAACCGTGAAAAGACGATTATACCCCTAGGTTAGTATTACTACCGAGAAAACCTAGAAAGAGAACATAAGTCTTTTGCTATAAGAATATTTAATAATAATAATAATAATAATAATAATAATTAAAAAAAAGAAAGAAAAATCTAGTGTTGTTCCTTTCCAACTCAGCTGCTCATGCACCTCTATGATTACACTCAGTTGTGGAAATGTGGCCAACATCTTCACCACTTCTTCTTTTCCTCAGTTTTAACAACCTGTATTCTACTCTTTCTAGCCATAAAAACCAAGTTTTCTGCCAAACCATACACACCTAGTATTCCCTGTAAACACACAGCTTCCATCTGGTTTACTTCCCGTCCATTTCCAACAACATTGTCCTAACCACCCATTTCCTTTTTCCATTCACTGTTATTACTTACATTAAAAAAAAAAAACAAATCAAACAACCCCAACTGCAGCCCCTAAACGACGTCACACCACCACTACCACCATCTTCTTCTTCTTCTTCCATTGCTCCACTGGACCGAACCACCACTGTTGGCGGCACCAACACAACCAACCACCATCGCCTCCTCCCTTGCTCACCGCCACCAGCAACCCCTCCTCCTCCTTTCCGCACCGCCTCGCCGCACCTGTCACCCGACGACGACGCCGACGCCGAGCCAAGACGAGCAGTGAGCCGGCCTCCTCGTCGCCTTGCTGCTTGTTTCTCGCACCGCCGCCTCGAAGCACGTGGCAGCGTCACCGTTCGACTTCCTTCCCGCGTCGCACTGCCGCTCGCAGCCCGTCCTCACCCTCGCCCCGTCGAGCCACCGCCCAAGTCATCTTCAACTTGTGTGGTTGTAGCAGAATTTGATTCTGCCGAGACAAGGGGTGAGTGAAAATACATGAGTTGGGCTAACTATTAAAAGGCAGTAGGTTTATAGTCTTAGGATGGGCTGAAACTTTTGGACTTGGGTATTATGGTGGGCTAACTTTTTGCCTTCTTATTACATACAGATGATATTAACGGAATTTATAAGTAATAGAAAAGATTAAAAATTATATTTATATAGATATATATATAACCTATAACATGAATATTCACCGAGTATGAATAATAATTATAATATAGCGATACTATAAATGAATTACGGAAATAGGCAATTATACCTATATATCATTTTGTTGTGCATTTATTTGATTATATGTTAATACATCTAGGTGAAGAGGACGTGAACGTGGGCTTGGAACCCGTGGACGAAATTCACGAGGAATTTATCGGCCAAGGTGAGGATAAGTAAATATTTATATACTGCCCGTAGTACCAAGTTGCTGTTTGTTTATTATCTGTGTATATGCTTGAATAATTCTTTGTGGCTGTGAATGGTTGTTGTGAGATGAATTTAATTGGAATTTGTTGCCGTTGATGTTGTTGAATTGATGCTACTGTTAACGCTATTGGTAATATTAGGAATGTGGTATTAGTAGGTTATTACTGTTGTTGATGGCTGAGAAAATTGTGAGAGTAGAGTACCGAGGGTACTAGTTGAATAAGCTTGTATTATCCAGACGAGCGGAGAGGCTGTGAGCCTGCTCGGGATAATGAGAGAATGGAGGATAACAGAAATTAAATAACTAGAAATAATAAAACTGGATACACTTAGACATCTAGTGAATCACAGTTAAATGTTGGAATAGCTAGATGGTAGTCTTATTTTTATGGTGCTAGGGGAGAGTGTGCTTGGGGTCTGCTCCCTATCTGCACCAAATTTTATTTTAGGCGCTGGGGGAGAGTGTGCTTGGGGCCTGCTCCCTGTCTGTGCCAGTTTTACGTGGAGGTACCAGGGCGGGGTCCACGGGCTAGCTAGCTTGACTACCAGGCGACGGCCACCATTTAACTAGTGATAGGGGCCCTGATAATAAAATTGGTATAGCGTGTCTAAGATCACAGAGGGTGTTATTTAGAGTTCGTGTCAACTATGATTTATTATTGTTGATGTGACTTGGATTATTTACAGTTGTTTGTATATGTATATCTGCTTATGGATTTTACCCGGTGAGCACTTCGGACTCACCCCTCGCCTGCGTGACCTGGTCGCGTAGTTTGATTTTGCGTAGCTCAGGTACGTTCGAGGCAAGCTATGGCGCACCCTCTGCCAGGCCCGGATCCATCCTGCGATGCATCGCTATCATATTGTTGCTTATTGTTGTATTGTATTAAGACTTCCGCTGCTTGCATTTTACTACTCATTTCTGATGCTTGTTATAATAATGTCTCCATGCCGGGACAAGTACTGTTGATGTATGAAGTACTGTTGTTGTATTATTTTTGTTGGTTGTGATATTTACCACTGTGGATACTGTGCTAGTATGTGGTCCCGCGTGTTACTGTGCATAACGGTAATTGCAAGACGGGGCGTTTCATTTTGGTAGCGGAGCGGGCTGTAGGTCCTTGGTTGTTGTTTGATTGTTTGTGCATATCCTGCTCCATATGTTAAAAAGATAATACTCATGCATACATCTTCATATAGGTAGGACGAGATGGATCCGGCTGAGGGACACCAGCATGCCGCCCAACAGCACTTGGAAGAAGACCAAGTGTCAATCGGTCAACCGTATGTGTACGTAGAAGAACCACATGTCTACGATGGGGTACCGGGTATGCCATACCAGATGTCCCTGCAGATGATGCATATGATGACCCAGATCCTTCATCGGCAGACAGCCGGGGGACCAGTCGAAGACCCTGTTTTTACCAAGCTATCTGAGCTTGGAGGTGAGCCTTTTTCAGGAGCGACTGACCCTCGTGAGGCGGACGAGTGGTTACGTCAGATCGCTAGGGTCATGCTTAAGATCAGGTGCACAACTGAACAGTGGGCGAACTATGTCGCTTCTCTTTTCTGTGAAGAAGCAACAACATGGTGGAAATCTACCACAAGAGACCTGCCGAAACCAGTGGTGATTCCATGGGCTGAGTTCACGGCCATGTTCAGGGACAAGTTCATTACTGAAGAATTTCAGGAACGCATGCAGCGCGAATTCCTAGAATTGCGCCAGGATAATATGACCGTGACAGAGTATGAGAAGAAGTTTGATCGTTTGTCCCTGTATGTTGGAGACCTGGTAGCAACTACCAAAGCCAAATGCCAATGTTTCTGGAGAGGTCTACATCCTGACATCCGAGCTATCATGGGATACAAGGATTATGCTGGATATCAGGACATGGTAAGGGATGCTCAGAAGGCTGAAGTTACATAGCGCGATCAACAGGAATATCGCCGGAAGAGAAATGCACCGCAGGTTCCTCCTAGTCAGAACAAGAAGCCATATGTACCTGCCGCTAGTGCACCTACAGTTGGAAGAGGACAGTATCAGCAGATGACTCATGGACGTGGTTGGACTAACAACCGCGGAGCTTCGACTGGAGGATGGAGTGGACCCGGAGTGACTAGTTCTGGAGATAATCGCTTCCGACGTCCCATATCATCGGTCAGATGCTTTGAGTGCAATGAGTTGGGACATTATCGTTATGCATGCCCAAAGCTTGCTAGGGCCAATAACTCTGCACCGGCACCAACAATTCAGACCTCTATAGCTAGCATGCCAAGTGGATCCAGAGCTCATGGACAAGGTCGTGGTCGTGGAAATCCTTCAGCAAGGACCCAATCTGGTGCTAATCAAAGCACAACAGTTCTCAGAGCTTTTGTCATTACTGAGAAGAAGACCCTGATGCTGCCCAAGTTATAGTAGGTATCTTTACAGTAGATGGTAGTGTTGCAGTCACATTAATTGACCCTGGAGCTACACATTCCTTTATAGCCCAAACCTATGCTATGCAACAGAATTGTAAAGATGTATCCCTAGAAAAACTGATGAGGGTTAGATTACCCGCAGGCATCATAGTGAAATTAGATAGAGTTTGTAAGGATGTGCCATTAGAGTTCGGGGACGAAACCTTTCCTGCTCGACTCATTGTCATGAACATGGGAGGATTTGATATAATCCTAGGCATGGATTGGTTGTCGAAGTATCAAGCTTTAGTGGATTGCCGAGCTAAGCAAGTGAGGTTGACATCCGTCGAAGGCCAGTCGATTGTTATGTCTGGAGTGGGGAGAACTACAACCATATGTAGTATCTCTGCTACCCAGGGCTATGGAATGAAGTAACATGGACCAGATGCTTTACTGACTCACATTTCAGGTGAAGGAAAACAAGATCCTATCCCGGAGAATGTACCAGTTGTGAGGGAGTTTGTTGATGTTTTTCCAGATGATCTACCTGGTTTGCCACCCGACAGAGAGGTTGAGTACACCGTCGAGCTTATACCTGGAGTTACACCTATCTCGATGGCACCGTACAGGATGGCACCGTCAGAGCTTCAAGAGCTGAAGAAGCAGTTAAACGAACTACTGAAGAAAGGTTTCATCAGACCTAGTACCTCACCATGGGGTGCACCAGTCTTGTTCGTGAAGAAGAAGGATGGTAGTCTGCATATGTGTGTAGACTATCGCCAGATCAACAAGGTGACAATCAAGAATAAGTACCCGTTACCAAGGATTGATGATCTTTTTGATCAGCTTCAAGGAGCAACGGTGTTTTCAAAGATTGATCTCCGATCGGGCTATCACCAGATCAAGATTTCGGAGGAGGACATACCGAAGGCAACTTTCCGCACACGGTATGGCCACTTTGAATTCACTGTGGTACCTTTCGGTTTGACCAATGCACCGACAGTATTCATGTGCTTGATGCACTTGGTGCTGAATGAGTTCCTGGATAAGTTTGTTGTGGTCTTCATCGATGATATCCTCATCTACTCCAAAAGCAAGGAAGAGCACGAAGAGCATTTGAGGATAGTGCTTCAAAGGCTAAGGGAGAAGCAGTTGTATGCCAAATTCAGCAAGTGTGAATTTTGGCTTGGAGAAGTTTCCTTCCTCGGACATGTAGTAGAAGGGGATGGAATAAAGGTTAATCCTGCCAAAGTTAAGGCTGTGTTCGAGTGGGAACCTTCTAAGAATGTGTCCGAAGTCAGGAGTTTTCTTGGCCTTGCAGGTTATTATCGGAGGTTCATAGAAGGTTTTTCCTTATTAGCCAGTCTCATGACTAAGCTATTGAGGAAAGAACAAGCTTTTGTTTGGAGTCCGGAGTGCCAACGGAGTTTTGAGGAGCTTAAGAAGAAGCTGACCACGGCACCAGTGCTAACAGTACCGAAGCCAGGAGTTGAGTGCGTGCTGTTTTGTGACGCATCAGGTCTTGGCTTAGGAGCTGTGCTGATGCAAGAAGGACGAGTAATCGCCTATGCCTCCAGACAGCTAAGGACTCATGAGAAGAACTACCCGACTCATAATCTTGAGATGGCAGTTGTGATTTTGGCTCTAAAGATTTAGAGACACTACTTGTTTGGAGAGAAGTGTCGAATCTTCACCGACCTCAAAAGCCTCAAGTACATCATGACTCAGAAGGAGCTTAACCTGCGACAAAGACGCTGGGTTGAGTTGCTTAATGATTATGACTGTACTATCGAGTATCACCCAGGGAAGGCTAATGTGGTAGCTGATGCTTTGAGCCGGAGACAACCGGATGGTGCCTCCACTAATTACTCGATGTTTTCACAAATCGAGTTAAGGAAGTTGGGAGTTGACTTGACAGTGGATGAAACAGGAGCCTTACTGGCACACATGAGCATCAAGTCCAACCTAAGATGATGGATAGTAGAATTACAAGATAGAGATCCCGACCTGGTCAAGCTGAAGGAAGGAGTAAGGAGTGGAAAAGAATACAAGTTTCGTATAGCTGATGATGGAGCATTGATGATTGGGAAACGTGTATGTGTACCCAATGTCAGTAATCTGCGTAGTCAGATTTTGGATGAAGGTCATATGACACCGTATGCGATGCATCCTGGAAGCACCAAGATGTATCAGAACCTGAGGAGTCATTTCTGGTGGCCTCGTATGAAGAAGGATGTAGCCGAGTATGTCGCAAGATGCATTACTTGCCAGCAGGTGAAAGCTGAACATCAGGCTCCAGCAGGCAAGATGAGATCATTGACAATACCGGAATGGAAGTGGGAGATGATCACCATGGATTTTGTGATTGGTTTACCGATGACTCGGAGGCAGCATGATGCTATTTGGGTCATCGTTGACCGATTAACAAAATCAGCTCATTTTCTTCCTATCCGCCAAACTGATACCATGGACACATTGGCGGGTAAGTATGTCGCTAAGATTGTGAGGCTACACGGGATTCCAAAGTCCATAGTCTCAGACAGAGATCCCAGATTCACCTCACGTTTCTGGAAGAGTTTACAAGCTGCTTTGGGAACCAAGTTGAGTTTCAGCACTGCTTTTCATCCTCAAACAGATGGACAGTCTGAGAGGACCATACAGACACTGGAGGACATGTTGAGAGCTTGTGCACATAACATCAGTGGGAGTTGGGATAAGTATCTACCCTTAGCAGAGTTTGTATATAACAACGGCTACCATTCCAGCATTGGTATGCCACCTTTTGAGGCTCTCTATGGAAGGAAGTGTAGAAGTCCAGTATGTTGGGACGAAGAAGGTATGAGATTGATCGTTGGACCGGAGTTAGTCCAACAGACAGTGGACAAGATCCAGACGGTGAGACAGTGTATGAAAGCTGCTCAGGATCGATAGAAGAGCTATGCCGACAAACACCGACGTGAGATGGAGTATAACGTTGGTGAGAAAGTTTTTCTCAGAGTTGCACCCTGGAAAGGAGTGATCAGGTTCGGAAGAAGAGGAAAACTAAGTCCAAGGTATATTGGGCCATATGAGATTGTTGAGAGAATTGGACCACTAGCTTACAGGTTGTCATTACCTAAAGAGCTCTCACGCATACATGATGTGTTTCACGTCTCTATGTTGAGGAGGTACAGATCAGACCCTAGTCATATTGTGGCCCCAGTGGATGTTGAAGTGGCAGAAGATCTTACCTACACAGAAGTACCGGAACGGATTCTTGCTCGAGAAGAACGGCAACTGCGGAACCGCACCATTTCCATGGTAAAGGTCAAGTGGAGTAAGCATTCCGCTAACGAGTCAACATGGGAAGTCGAAGAGCACATGCGATCCCAGTATCCGCATCTCTTCACCGGATCGGAGTGAATTTCGGGGACGAAATTTTTTTAAGGGGGGAAGGCTGTAACAGCCAGGGTAAAAATTTATATTTTTACCGGACTGTAAAATGCTTGGTACAGTAATTTACCATGTAAAAATAATCTTGGAAAGTATTTTATGGTAAACCGAGCATCAGATTCCAATTCCGAATCTCGAACCATACTTCGGATATTTTACGGAATTTTCGGAGTGGGTAAACCGTGAAAAGACGATTATACCCCTAGGTTAGTATTACTACCGAGAAAAACTAGAAAGAGCATATAAGTCTTTTGCTTTAAGAATATTTAATAATAATAATAATAATAATAATAATAATAATAATAATAATAATAATAATAATAATAATAAAAATAATAATAAAAATAATAAAAAAAAAGAAAAAACTAGTGCTGTTCCTTTCCAACTCAGCTGCTCATGCACCTCTATGATTACACTCAGTTGTGGAAATGTGGCCAACATCTTCACCACTTCTTCTTTTCCTCAGTTTTAACAACCTATATTCTACTTTTTCTAGCCATAACAACCAAGTTTTCTGCCAAACCATACACACCTAGTATTCCCTGTAAACACACAGCTTCCACCTGGTTTACTTCCCGTCCATTTCCAACAACATTGTCCTAACCACCCATTTCCTTTTTCCATTCACTGTTATTACTTACATAAAAAAAAAAAAAACAAATCAAACAACCCCAACTGCAGCCCCTAAACGACGTCACACCACCACTACCACTATCTTCTTCTTCTTCTTCTTCCATTGCTCCACCGGACCGAACCACCACTGTAGGCGGCACCAACACAACCAACCACCATCGCCTCCCCCCTCGCTCACCGCCACCAGCAACCCCTCCTCCTCCTTTCCGCACCACCTCGCCGCACCTGTCACCCGACGCCGACGCCGACGCCGAGGCCAAGCCAAGACGAGCAGTGAGTCGGCCTCCTCGTCACCTTGCTGCTTGTTTCTCGCACCGCCACCTCGAAGCACGTGGCAGCGTCACCGTTCGACTTCCTTCCCGCGTCGCACTGCCACTCGCAGCCCGTCCTCGCCCTTGCCCCGTCGAGCCACCGCCCAAGTCTTCTTCAACTTGTGTGGTTGTAGCAGATTTTGATTCTGCCGAGACAAGGGGTGAGTGAAAATACATGAGTTGGGCTAACTATTAAAAGGCAGTAGGTTTATAGTCTTAGGATGGGCTGAAAATTTTTGGACTTGGGTATTATGGTGGGCTAACTTTTTGCCTTCTTATTACATACAGATGATATTAACGGAATTTATAAGTAATAGAAAAGATTAAAAATTATATTTATATAAATACGTGTATATATTGGTATAGGGTTCGTGTAAACTATAATTTATTATTGTTGATGTGACTTGGATTATTTACGGTTGTTTGTATATATATATCTGCTTATGGATTTTACCCGGTGAGCACTTCGGACTCACCCCTCGCCTGCGTGACCTGGTCGCGTAGTTTGATTTTGCGTAGCTCAGGTACGTTCGAGGCAAGCTGTGGCGCACCCTCTGCCAAGCCCGGATCCATCCTGCGATGCATCGCTATCATATTGTTGCTTATTGTTGTATTGTATTAAGACTTCTGCTGCTTGCATTTTACTACTCATTTCTGATGCTTGTTATATTAATGTCTCCGTGCCGGGACAAGTACTGTTGATGTATGAAGTACTGTTGTTGTATTATTTTTGTTGGTTGTGATATTTACCACTGTGGATACTTTGCTAGTATGTGGTCCCGCGTGTTACTGTGCATAACCGTAATTGCAAGACGGGGCGTTTCAGACATATGGCAAAATACATTTAAAAAAATATAAAAGTGGACATGTGGCAAAATATATATTAAATATCCCACTAATTCTCTGGAAAATTTAAATAGTATTGAAGCGAATTAATGTGTATAATTAATATCAAATCACTAACTCAAAAATTTAAATTGTGGGAAAAAAGAATTAATAACAGGGGTTAATAACATAATAAACTACACGTAAATGGATGAAACGGCTACATCAATTTGACACCAATTCAAACGTCCTCTTGATATTAGAAAGGAAATCAGACAACAAATTTAATATATAAAATCAAGAACATTTATTCCTTAAACCATCCTTAACACTATATATTAGGGGTGAGCAATCGGTCGGCACGGTATGTACCGTGCCGATAAGGGTTCGGTATGACTTTTCCGACAGCCCTATTTTTCGACCGATGCCGCCCCGTTAAGCTCCTCATGCCGATCGGCATGATACCGATTGATACCGACATCGGTACGGTCGGTATACGGTATTGCCGAAGTTAATCCCTCATCTCTTATTCCTCAACACCGTCTCAAACTCAAACTCAAACTCAACATTCCCATATCCAGAAATTCATTATTCTCATACCTAAAAACCCCAAAATCAATCTTCATTAACATACCCAAAAACATCTAAAAATCAACTCAACTTAGCATTCCCATACCCAAAAATTCATTATTCTCATACCTAAAAACCCAAAAATCAATCATCATTAACATACCCAAAAACACCAAAAAATCAACTCAATAACCTACCATGACACTCATTGAAGAGAAGGGGACTAATTGAAGAGACAAAGAGGGCCAAGTGAGGATAGGGGAAAGAAAGTGTAGGTAGGAGAAAAGAAAGAGGAGAAAATAGTGCTATGAAGATTATGATTAAGGGGGAGAAGAAGGATGAGATCGCGATGGGGAGAGTGGCTACACCAGGAAGAAAATATGAGAGAGGGAGGGGAAGAGCTGGCATGGCGAGCGTGAAGCAGTTGTGGGGAAGGGCCAAAGAAAGTGGTAGCCGCAGGGAGAGAGACGAGTGAAAGTGAATTCTAGGGTTAATGAAATTGCAAGTTTGCAACTAATATGGGTTTGTTTAGTTAGGCTTGTTTTTTACTTGAAAAAAATTGGGTGGATTAAACGTAGTTGGGCTTGTTAGGATTTGGGCTGGGCAATTTATTTTTTGGAATTATCGGTACGGCTCATGCCGAAAGGCCGATGGTATAATGCCCATGATGCCGATTTGTTTCCTTCAATTTATCGGCACGGTACAAGTTGTGCTGGTGGCTCTAAAATCTTTCCTATTCCGTGCCGATACCGTCGGTTTTCGGTCGGTATCGGCACGGTTATTTTGCTCACCCCTACTATATATAAAGAAAGGAAGCCTAAAATTCTCCCAATTCAAATCTGCATCTTCCCAGAAAAACTTCTCTCCAAAAAAAATCAATCTTCTCTAAAAAAGTAAGCAAAGATATTTTCTACATGTAACCATATTTTTTTTGGGTTCTATACCGGGTTTTTAAAAATCTATCCTTTTTTCCTTATATATAGTTTCCTTTTTAATCTATCTTTTTTTCCTTAATTTCTATTTTTTGGTAATTTTAATTTCGAGCCTTTTTTTCCTTTTTTTATAAGTTCACATGCAATTGTTTCATTCCTAATTTACTCTTCCCTTTTTTCCTATGCATAGGTACCAACCTCAACCTTCCCAGAAAAGGAAAGTTAATTCTTTATTCATTATGTTTTTTTTTATTTTTTAGGGATTTAGATATTTGGGGTTGTTAATTTTTCTATATGTAGCCACAATTTTTTTTTGGGGTTCTATACCGTTTTTAAAAAAATCTATCCTTTTTTCCTTATATAGAGTTACCTTTTTAATATTTTTTTTCTTTTTTTCCTTATTTCCCGTTTTTTGGTAATTTTAATTCACATGCAATTGTTCCATCCCTAATTTATTCTTCCCTTTTTTCCTATGTATAGGTACCAACCTCAACCTTCCTAAAAAAGGTAAGTCAATTCTTTATTATTATGATTTTTAGCTTTTTTAGTGATTTAGATTTTTGGGGTAGTTAATTCTTTATTCATTAAGTTATTTTAATTTTTTAAAGAGAAAAGAAAAACAAGTCCTCATTTGTCGAGATCACGAAATCTCAGCTGATCATAGAATTATTAAATCTCTATGTTCTCTTTATCGTGAAAATGTTTTGTTTATGTTTATTTACTTACATAATTTATTTTAAAAAAGCTTTTAAATCTATGAAAATAATTAAATATATTATATATTTAATTTTAAATTAAATAATGTATGATGTGTAACAAAATAAAAATATAAATCATTGAAAAAAATTATAAAAAATTTTTTAAAAAAATTATATTTCCCATGTTAATTTTTATTCCACATTCCACATTTTTTAAATTTAGAATCCATATTTATTCACGAATTTTTTTCCAACTCCCACAAAAGTCAATCTACCCAAAAAAGGTAAGGGAATCTTTATTCTATATCTAGTGAAACACACCGACTACTATTTACCCGACATACAGTGTTTACCGTACAAACAGTGCCGACACGTGGTACAAACAGTAAATACAACACAAAAATCCGGCCCAAAGATATTATCATGACACCCGACCTCGGGTACAACAGTATCAATAGCACAGCGAAAGCGATTTTAATAATTACAACATTAGTATGAATCGACTCGATGCAAATTATGGATCCAGATCCGTAGGAGGAGATGTCGCAACCTGCCATGATGCATACCTGCACAAGGAACAACGTAGCCTGCCGATGGGGCAGGTGAGGGGTGAGATTCTCCATAATCTCACCGACACATAACCTACACCGAACATAACAGATACTTAGGAGCACATCAATACGGTATACAAGTAGTGAACAGAACACTGAACAAATACAGAACAATGCGGACTATGCAAATGTCCACCCCATCGACTATGCAATGCACCGACCACCCAACACCTCACAGACTGTACAAAACTCTAGTGCCCGTCCAGGACACCTCAACTTAACTACATATTGGGTAACCGACCCAGTCTATACAACTCATACTCTAGTCCTGACAGACAATACTCAACAGAGGTTCCTCATCGTGTGATAACATACCGTTACTGTGCTTGCCGATCATCCAACCCGGTACCAGAACAATCTCAAAATCGCGTGAGCCTCGCTCACCGGGTAGCCGGCAACCTGCACGGACCATACCCAATCAACAGCACAAACACGTCCCCGGGTAGAATCACAACACAGCAATAGTAACAGCAGCCACCACAGCAACTCGTAACCACAACAAGAACAATTCTAACTAATCTCGAACTCTGGGTATCAGCATACCCTTAAAAATGACAATAACCCAACTGTCGACAATAATCCGACAACCAACATATCTCAATACCCGACCGAAAACGACAAGTGATACTCATCTGACAGTACCAATAGAAACTGACAACAAACAAAGGACAACTGGCAACCGTTGCCAACAGCAATAGACTACTCACGACCACCAACAACAACTAACACCTGCAAACTGGCAACCTATGCCGACCATGGTCAACCGACTAAACTGAGGACTGACAACCTCCTAGGGTATGATTATGAGACATCATGCAAATGAACATATCACATCACAGCCCAACAAAGCAAAAAAACATCTTAATCAAGACTGAGCCAAGACCAAAAGAATATCTATTATTATTCCAATTTTATCTTCCGGGCCCCCGTCACTGGACAAGCTAGGGTCGTACCAGGTTATCAATTAATTCCGAATACCAGGTCATGAGAACCATACCATTCTTACCATATCAGGACCATGTTCCAAAACTGGATATTCAGTATATCCGAACCACTGGGTATTCGGTATACCCCAACCTCAGGCATCGACATGCCATCTGGATATTCGGTATATCTGAACCACTGGGTATTCGGTATACCCCAACCACAGGCATCAACATGCCAACCAATCCAAGTAACCGACCATAGCACCCCAAAATTAATTTTCAAACCCTCGGGTCGTACCACTACTTTCCGCGTGACAATTATATCATCATCTCAAATCAATTCCAATTTCCATTTCCAATTCCAATATCCTTCTCTCAATCACCCACAATCAATAGTTCAACATCAATCTCAACACAGAATCAATATCACGGTCCAATAGCAACAATGATAACCATAGTAACCAAACAGCCAATAATCGACATCTCAGCAGTTCAATCAAACAACAAAGCACACAAGTATTACAAGCAACATAACAAGGGTTATCCATCCTCACAACAAATATCAACAAATATCATAAAGATATCAACAACAATAACCATAAGATGCAATGGAACCTATGTAGTTCCAAGACCAACCAACCCGGCTATCACGGGTGGAATGACGTATATGCAACCTCACCTGATACTCCTCGGAAGCCGACATCCGGTTAAGCCTTGATATTCCTATAATATAACAACAGTAATTACTTATAATGCACAAACAAGATGATTATGCATGATGCTGGTTAACAGTTATTAGACGGCTTATCAGTTCATTTTATTATTTCCATAATTATCTTATTCATTTATGTGGAGGTTATTAATAATCTATTTTTCATCTGATATACCAATCATATTAAACATAAGTCAAAACCAAAACCGAGCGGCCAAGCCGACATCCCGGCCCTTAGGCTACTTATGTCAAGAAAGCATATATACGTACTCTTATATGTAGTGTATATTTAAGAAAATATATTTGTAAATAAATCAAGTTGCGACCCGTTAAATACTCATAGTCCATACGACGTAAATGATATTTCTTAGAATAATTATTCCCGATTAAATAATAAATACTTATATGTTTTATTGCAATAATTATAAAATAGTGGATACGATAAATACGCCAAAATGTTATTTAAATAATGTATCGGTAATAAAACTGTTAAATGATAAATGTTTCTATCGGTAAGAAATTAACATAGCCGATTTATGGTATTATATCGTAGTGTAGTAAATATAATATTTATATATATATGTACGTATATATCCTGATGGAGTAAAGATAATAGTAATAATAATGTTAACAAAATACCCTAGTAAGTTAGCAAATCATAATATAGCCATAAAATAAATTTTGTACGGCCATATATTAGACTTATAAATACATAGTCAAATCCAAAAATTATATCATTTTTAATTCGTAAATCAAATCATTAATTACTTATTTATATATTACGTCCATGTATATGGTATATCATATATATATATATATAGCCCAAAATATATATATAATTATAAAATTATGGCCCAATATTATTTTAATTCAAAAGAATGGAATTAATCATATTAGATATATACTCATATATGTATATGGACTCCTTAAAACATTAACCCAGTTAAATCATAATTAAAGAATTCAGAAATTAAGTTCGGTGGGCCTTCACGTGCATTTAGCCCATCGGGAAAGATAAAACAGCTTGGATTAATTAATTAAAAGACTTGAATAGAATTTAAATATTTTGGGCCTTCTATTATAATTAGCCCAATCAAAATTAATAAAACTGAAATTAAATACAATGGGCCTTTCGCGAGCCCAGGTAAACGCAAATGAAAATAAACCGGAACTTAAACATTATGGGCCTTTTTAATAACCCATTCTGAAAATTAAATAAAAGCATAAAATAAAATAAATAAACATAAATTAAATAAAAGCGTAAATAAAGCAAAGCATAAAATAAATTATAGGTTAATGTTAATCAAGTTAATCAATTTTTAGTTAACAACGTTTAAAAGTCCGGGTCCGTTAATATCGTTCGAGTTCGGGTTCGTTAAAGATGCATATGGATGGTCTAAGGCTCGGGTTTACCCAAAGTCCGTTCCCGGGTTCGCCGGAAAATTCCCGGGACACCGGAAACTCGTCAGATTCCGGCCAAAGGTACTGTTCACAGGCATCATTCCCGATTACTGTTCACCTGTGAGAAGACCGAACCAGTTCAACCACCAAGAAAACACTCCCGTTGTCAGCAGACACACCATCCCCACGACAATGTTCTGGTGACCGGTGTTCCACCATACAATCGAGTCCACCATCCAAAATACCACAACCCACAACCACAACAACAGCGTCAACATCATATCTACCTCGGCAGCAATCGAACAGAGACCCACATAACCCAGAGGAACCCAAATCGGAGACCACAAGACCCGATTAGCAAGCGGGTTAAGGAAGAAAAAGGAAGAAAAGAGAGGTAAGAGGGTCGACCTCGCATCTTACCCACACAGCCACGAGAACGGTGACGGCGGTGGCGGATCGGTGGCGGTTCAGTCGTGCTCACGTCCTCCTAGGTCTCGGCTTGTTGCTCCGCCGGCGGCAAGCTCTGCTCTTCTTGGTGGTGTCGGCCCGGCCCTTCTGTGGCGACGATGTCGAGTTTGTAGGTGTCGGCAGCCTCGATTGGTGAGGGGAGAGAGACGGTGGCGTGTTGCTGCAACGGGTAAGAGGGAGCTGGTCACGGCGTTGCCGTGGAGAAGGAAGGAGAAAGGAAGAAGGAGGGATGGTGGTGATGGCAGGGGTGAGGGACGATGGAGATGTGTTGGCGCGTGTGAGGAAAGGAAAGGGGAAGAGGGGTTCGGCTGGCGTGAAGAGGAAGAAGAAAGGAGATGATTAATGAGGTTGGTGTGTGGAATCGGTGAAGGAGAAGAAAAGATAAAAAGAAAGAGGAAAGAAAAGACAAGAAGAAAAAGAAAGAAAAGATGGTAGTGGAGAGGTAGGGGCTGGTCAGTGGAAAAACGAGAGAGGGGAAAGAAAAAGAAAGAGAAGATAGAAAAGTGGGGCCAGCGGCTGAAGGAAAAATCGGGAGAGAGAAAGAAAGATAACCGGGAACGAGGAAATGGGAAGCATGTGTTGTCGGGGCAATAATCGTGCCTACCGACACTCAAAACGCAGTTGTTTTAGACGACGACTCGGTTGATGCTCCCCGCAACCTCGTGTGTTAAATCTTTGTTTCAAACCAAATTATAATTTTAGAAATCTCATTAATAGCAATTAGATTCTTTTACGACTTTCAAAATCATTCCTAAAACACGTTTAGGCATCAAAAAATACATTTCTTTTAGTTTTCGATTAGTAAATATTTTGGCAAAACGTTAGTGGTAATAGTGATATTGATAATACTAATAATAATAACAACAACAATAATAATATTTATAATAATAATAATAACCAAAATTTTCGTAAGGAAAACGATATGGAAATTTACTCCAAAAGGTTGAATTCTCGATTAACTGCGATAAAATTTTATTAACCACCGTAAAAGTCAAAATAAAACAGTAAAATTATTAAAACATTTACCCGGGTCGTTACATCTAGCCATATTTTAAATTAAATAATATATGATGTGTAAAAAATAAAAGAATCATAAAACATTAAATTTATAAAATAGACTTAAAGCCTTCTTAAATTACGAAATAAATCCATATACAAAAAGATGGCTATTATCCACTATTATGCACAATAAGCAAAAATTTTAATTCAAGGAAAAAAGTAATTAAAACACAATTTTATTGCTTAGTTGTTTTAGAGGATACGTACCTTTTAGTAATTAAATCGGTATTCTTTCAGCATAGAAATTTATTTTAGTAGTTCATGAATTTTAGTAGTATAATATTTTTAAAAAATCAATTTATTTTAAAAAGTTTTAATCACCCATATTTTAGAACTGAAAAATTGGTATTATAATTATATTTTATTTCCTAAACTACATTATAAAAAAAATAATATAGTTTAAATTTTAATATTTATGTAATTAATTTTTTATTTTACTCAAAAAATTCCATTCAATTTAATTAGATAGAAGATTAATATTTTATATGTTATGATAACATGTGATGTATTTTAATATATGTATATAATTATAAATATTTTAGTATATTTATATTTCATTGCTTATGTCACTACCCAGCCCAGTCCGTGTGTAACACAACCATAGCGGCTAGTTACAAATAGATGCGTATCACGGTGCCAAAAACAAAGTAGTGTTGTGTTGACGTGTCAAATTTTCAAAGCTTGGTATAATAGATTCCTTCTGATGGCCAAGCGTTTGTGGTATAAGTGTCGAAAAGTAAACCCACTTTTTTAGTCATAAAAAGTAAACCCACTTCACGTAATAATTATTTGGTGCATCTATTTTTTTTTTTTTCATTTGGTGCATCTATTTCCTACACATTAACGTCTCTTTGGTGTCGATGCAGTTTTTTTGTTTATTTTTAAGAAAAAACTAAAAATATGTTTGGCTAGACAATGTGGTTTTCGTTTTTGAAGAGTCAAGTGACCACTGAAATCTAATTTTAAATATCTATATCTATACTATATATAAAAGTACGAAGAGCACCAAAATTGAAAGATGAATATACCCTTACTTAATATTAATATAACAAATGGTGAGTGACGTGTCATACATTAATGAATGATATGTAGTCTCTTATAATAATTCTTTTTGTATAGAATTTCATCATAATACTCCTATAAATCGCACAAAATTATCTTAATAACTCCACAAAATTAAAATACTAAATTATTATTATATATCATTGAAAATAAAAGAAAAAATACAAAATATTTCCACCGCCTACATATTATACACATTACTATCCTGCACTCACAAAAACCTCACAGAAGCCGCATCTTCTTATATTGTAATAGAAGTTCCTACTATATATAAAAGTAAGAACTTTAAAAATAGAGAGGCAAAATTAAAAGAAAGAAATACCCTTACTTAATATTAATATAGCAAATAACGAATGACATATAGTACTACAAAAACTTTATTTGTATAGAATTTCATCATAATCCTCCCCTAGAGCTGCGTAAAGAAAATTAGAATACTCGAAGAACGAAGAATAATGACAAAGATATTTACTATCAACAACATAATGGCTAAAGATTGCAAAACAAATAATTATATAAAAATATAAGAAACTATATAAAAAGAAGAATGTATCGAAGAAGAGATAATATAATATAATCTCACTATAATATAATATTTCAATACCTTAATGAATAAAAATATGTATAATTTATATGTAATATAAAATAATTGGAAGAGAAGAATTATAGGACCAAAATATTCTAAAAATTATCTCTCATTAAAATTAAAAAATATTAACTTTTATTAAGTTCTTTACAGAAAAATATAAACTTACAAATTGAAATATAAAAAATCATAACATAATATAAAGAATGAAGTTCTACTAAAATAAAAAATTAAAATATATTCCTCATATAATATCTTTTAAAATAAAGAAATGTTGTATGAGATTAAATACAAAAATAAGTATCAAATTTATATAAAAAGTATGAACCAAAATTAACAATTAGAATATTATTTATGAAATATGTTGCAATAAAAATAAAAATATTTTTTAAATTCAAAATTATTATCTTTTTAAGAATTCTAATGTATTAGGAATTTCTTAATCATAATTGATTATAATAAAATAATTCAATAACTATTAAATAATATATATATATATAATCTATTACATGCTAAATAAAATATTAAAAAATTCAAGCATTTATACAAAATAATTATAGAAAATTTTATAATGCTCAAGCGAAGCAGATGCAGTTTTGTTTAGATGACAATGATTATATATAAGCTTTTGTTTTTATTTTCTCAGAAATTACCAGGAAATACAAAAAAAAAAATTACTAAAAAATAATAAAATTGTGGGGAAGAATAGTTGTAGAGTTAACAAAACCTATGAATAAAAATAACATCTACTAAATAAAATAATCATGGAGGAGAATAATCATAAGAATATTAATGGAAGAGGTATTATCACTTTAGCAGAATCTATATGTTGCTTATTTAACTATAGTTTGGAATCCGGGACCATTTGCTACTACATTTCCCTATGGCCTGGAAGGTTTGGTGCAGACTAAGTAGGTGGTGGGGTGTGTCTTGGTGTTTACCCGCAGCCCTTGAAGATTTCTTGCTTCAGTGACTTTTGCATCCCCCTTCAACCACAACCGCACTTGGTGGTACCTCAAAGGTCTTGCAGCTCTATGTTCAATATGGCTGGAACGGAACTGCCGAATCTTCCAAAACAAAAGCTCAGATATAGATTGAATCACTGATTTGGTGCTGGTGCATGCTTCCTCTTGGATTCGAGCCATTCGAACTGATCTTCCTTTTTAACTTCTTCCATCATGTCCAATATTGAATGCATTAAAGATTGGACTAGACCTAAGAGGAAGTTTGCTATGTTGGCATCTATGTGATTAGCAAAGTTCGCTGTCATCCTTTTCTTTCTTATGTGCAGTTTCTCTGTGCTGCCTCAGTTTTCCATTATACTGTATGTATTCTCTTGTAGCAGCTTGGCCTTAAAATTGCTACTCTTTGTACATATCCTGTAAATAAATAAAGGCCATCATTACCATAAAAAAATAAATATCTAGTCGTGGCCAAATAATAAAAAGTTACTGTATAATTATTATGGTTGTCAAATTCTTTCTGCACATCTTGAACTAGTGGCAGACCCAAGAAAGTACTTTTGGGGACCAAAAACGTAAAATGAAGTGGGTGATTAGAATTTATAACTAACTACGGTTAAGATAAGCACATTTTATGTAAAAATGTATACAATAGCTCATTTGAAAAATTTTGGGAAGACCAGGGCCCTACCTACCCTCCTTTGTCCGCCCCTGTCTTGAATTGAAGGAAAAATAGTCATTGCTACCTACCCCCCTTTGTCCGCTGTCTTGAATCAGAAGCAACATGCGTCTTCTCTGAGTCTTGGTAAGCCCAAATCGCTCAAATCGAGCTTCCAAGTCCCTCAAGTGACCACGAGGGGAAATCAAGGCATATCTAGGTTTCTCCCTTAGCTGATTCATGTGCCACTTATCATCCTTGGGTGTTGGGGGCCTAATCATCATGGATGAAGGCATACTATTGATCGCTTCAGATCGAGACTGCAACTTTGGAATAACCCTTTTGCATTCAAAGCACCGTATGACTTTATCGTTGATTTCTACCCCCTTTCCTTTATCTTTGCGCGACAACGGTTCTGGCCCTTGGAAATGGTCTGACGGCTCTGGCCTTTAGTAGCGGCTAGATGATCATTGGTGGTGGCCTTTCGGTTATGGCCACTAAGAATGGTCTGATGGTTCTTCTTTCCGGGAATAGCCTAATGTCTCTGGTTAGTGGCAATGCTTTGTCGCTCATGGCCATCTTGAATGGATCAACAACTTTTTACACATCGGAGGCCCTCACCTTACAATGCCGATGAAGATTCTTCCTCAAGAGGACTTGGATCCGAGCCCTCTAGCTGGCCTCTCCAGATCTACCAAAGATTGATCATTATTTGATTCTTCTTGAGGATCAAGATGTTGATCATGGTACGGATATTCTTCATCAGCACACTCATCATCATAGCATGGGTGATCATCATTGTCCCCAGGATGATCATTCCCAAACTGATCCGAGTCAAAGTCAGACTGGTTATCACTAGACCAATATTGGCTAAGACCCTGCCCCCTTGTTCTGACATACTTGGGAGACTATGGTTATGGTGTTTTTCTTTTTCAGCACTTGTGAGAGCCTCGAGGTAGACAATCTTTTCCCATACAGGAGGCTTGAGTACGTGCCATACGATGATGTTCTCACTTGTGGTCTGTCGAAGTTCTGAATCTTCCCTGGCATCTAGCATGAGGAATGTACAAAACAGTCAAAATAGAAAAGTGGAAACTTTGTGTCCCACCGGGCGTGCCAAAAACTATTCGCTCGATGGACAACGAGCGACCCTCGACTACCGGATCCAATCACTGATGGACCGAACGGACGGTGTCGCGCATCCTTAAACTAGGTTTTGGTGTTTCTTTTTTTCTAAATTAAGTTAAGCTAGAAAATCATGATAACTCTATGCTAATATGCGATAAAGTAAAGGTAAATTGATAAAAAAAGATAGTTGCTTGATTTTTTGATAGTAATCGATGAGCTTTATTGAGAAATACTGAAACCATATGTACAAGTATAAAGAAAAAGCAACCAAACTAAAGAACGAACAAAAGACTGGACACTGATACAGTGAAACAAACACTAAGGAGCCATGCACCTAGCCAAACTGTAACCGTACGGCTTTTCCAGACCAACCCTTGAAAGGTTCAGATGAGGTAAGAACATTGCCCACCGAGTAAGGAAACAGAGGGTGTGTTACTTTAAACCACCAAAAACCCCTAGTCAACATCAAATCAAAGAAGACATCCCTGTACAGGTCCTTGTCCTCAATCACCTTGGAATTCCTGGCAAGCCACAAAGACCATAACATGGAATACCCAAGGAGCATCCAAACTTCACGACAACGCGGCGAGCCTGCGATAGATAACCACTGTGGAAACCAAGCATCAAGAGAACCCGGCATCACCCACGTCGTTCCCCACCATCGCGCGAGGCGCTTCCACAAGGAATGAGCTAGCGAACAATGCAGTAACATATGGTCTACGGTCTCCATATGTTTACGACAACGGGGACAAAGTTGTTAGTGTAATATGCCCAAAAGCCAATCATGGATGATTATTTGTAGTCATGTATACGCATTAAGGTTATTCCAATAAGTATCGTTTATAAGATAAACGCTTGCACATACTTATAACCCTAGAATATTTCATATTCTTAAATTGTCCCTAGTCGATTATTATTATGGATGGGTTGTAATAATAAATTAAGACTAGCGTATGTTGAGAATTGCATATGTGATATGAATTCTACATACGGGTACAAGTTAGAGAACTTGTGGACTGGACCGACCCACATAAGAACGCTACATGGAACGTTATATGTTTTGTCGATAACGGTTCTTATAATGTATTGTCCTTAGACCTGTGATCATCAAGGTTCCCAACATGTGAGTCATATGCTTTGATATTATTCCTGGTCATCCGTAACTGGATAGGCGTAAGGGTAATCATTGGGTGTATGATGAGTGTGTAGTGGGTTTTGTATGATCCAGAGGGGATTCGTCCAATCCATATAACGGGTATATTATCGGAGTGTTTCTTGATAGAGTTGAACCGAAATGCATGGCCATGCTCGGATAATGATATATGATATCATTGGTATCCGTTTTACCGGTTAACTCGAGGATCAAGAAACCGAGATTAAACATATGCGAGATTGACATATTCCATGTCTCGTGTTTAATCTTGATAATGGGACGAAGGGACGATGACATGTTCCGAGGCACGTGGAATCAGCATTGATCTTGTCATTCGGGTGGCAATGATGTGTTGCTAGACGCCGCTCTTTGCTTATAATTGTAAAATGAGATTTTACGATTATTGCCGAACGTACAAGTGCCTACAGGGTCACACACATACAGCCGTTGATTCGAACAGGTGGTTGAACTATGGTTGGACCATGGTTGAACCAAGGTGTGGTTGGACCGCGGTTGGACCAGGGTCGTTTTGGGCTGGTTTGCTTCAATTATTGTCAGAATAATTTAACCAAACTAGTGCTGTGATGAGTTGTGTGATAATGGATCAGTGGAGACATGTTTTGTGTGGAGACACAATCATATTGTCTAATGGTCCACCTTGTTGGCCATTAGCTCCCCTCCATTATGCATTTGTGTGGAGAGTAATCAGATTACACTTGAGCCTCTTCCTCACTTGTTCTTGAGAGAATTTTCAGAGCTTGAGAAGAGTTCTTGAGTGGTCTGAAAATTGAGAAGAAAAACACATACCATCCACTTCATTCTTTGAGAAAGAAAGAAGAAACTAAACACCACACAGCTCCCGTTTTCTGTTGCTAGCACACCAGTTCGGGAGAGCTCGGGTTGAAGATCGTGAGACGTTCTTCTACCGGTTACAGCGGTTTGTGTGGATACCGTAGAGGGGCGAGGCTTTTGTCTGGCTCTAGCTGATTCGGTTCTACAGTTGGGTGAAAGACCTCAACCGTTACAGGTATGAAAAATTGTTATTCGGTTTAGCTCCCTTCACATGGATCCTCCATGTGTATCCGGTATTTCTGCTGCGCATACATGTTGTATTTTGTGCTTTTGATTGTCAATTACATGAACCGGATACTTACAGTGGTAGCGGAGCTACTTGTGAAGCTCTAAACTGAATTCATGTTCATATGTTACATGTGATGTAGCTTGAACTTGTTTGGGTATATGTGATATGCTGGAATTCTTTTTATTATATGAGATATGCTTGCATATGTGTGATATGCTGAATTTATATATGCATATGTTTGATATGTTTTTAGTATATATACATGGTATGTTCTATGTGGTAAAGCATGATCATGTTATATTGTATTCAATTGTGTATATGTGATATATATGTTGTTGAGGTTGATTTGTCAAAAGTGTTTTGACAACAAGAACTTGATTGGTATGTGATATCAATCAAGATGTTATTGGCAGAAAGTCGAATGAGTTCGGCAAGGGTGCTTGAAAGGTATATGATACCTACAAAATCGATGTTTAAGCTTCAACATCGATGTTCTCTTAGGTCGATTGTCGACCGAGAGGTCAAAACATCGATGTTTAAGTGTTAACATCGATGTTCTATGCACTCGGAAACCTCCAACATCGATGTTTTGAGGGTTTGGCGACCTCCAACATCGATGTTTGATAGTCAACATCGATGTTTTGAGGGTTCGGCAACCTCCAACATCGATGTTTGAGTGTCAACATCGATGTTTTGCAGATTCGCAAACTCCAAACATTGATGTTGAAGGGTTCAACATCGATGTTGTGGAACCCAGTAACTTCAACTGGGAATTCGAGGCAGAAGGATGCCGAATTGGTGTCTGGTCTGAACAGCAAAGTTGTAGCCCTACTTCTTAGCTTTCCAGGGACACCAAGTTTGCACAAATCTGAGCTCTACAGCTCTGGATATGGCCGAAATACTAAGTGCTGCCAAGTAGTTGGGAGAATCAGATTCTCAAAACATCGATGTTCAAGTAAGACATCGATATTCACATGTATTTTGGTTTCCAAATTTACATGACATCAATTTATGATTTATCAAGAACAAGCATGTGATGTGTTGGAATTATATGTTGATGAAAATATTAAGTTCTTAGTTGCCTTCCATGGTAAGCACTCATCATTGCTTCGATCAACAAATGGTAGGTTTTGCCAAAGCAAGGTGCCTTTGCTTATCTTAGCAAGGTGCGACGCGATAATTGTAATATCGGAACTGCTTATTGTGGTGTTAACTTGACTAGGTCATCTTAATAGGATTAAGGACTTAGAGGCAAGGAGTTGAGCTAAGTCTATGAGATAGACTAGAACAAAGTGTTGTTCACTCAACTATCCAAGAGTTACATGAGATGTAATTGACAAGAGTTGTCTACTTAAATAACTATTGATATATATGATCAGCCAAAGCTGACATATGTTGTAGTGAAATATGGATCTTGGCCTACTTATATAATTGTCTTGATTTATGTAGTAGGAGCACATTTAATAGAATTCCTTGTTAAATGTATTTGTATGCATGACTTTTATTTGTGTGAGTTGATCATTGTTGTAGAGTATCCATGGCACAAAACACTAGCACATTGTCACTGCGATCGGTCCTTGAGAAGGAAAAGTTAAACGGGAATAACTTCCTGAAATGGTATCATAACTTGAGGATTGTCCTCAAACAAGAAAAGAAATTGTATGTCCTCGAAGGGCCCGTTCCGAGTGAACCGGCGCCTAGTGCACCAAGGGTAGAAAGGGATGCTTACGAGAAGCATCTAGATGATGCATTGGATATAGGATGCCTCATGCTTGTTAACATGGGGGCGTTCGATATGATCGAACACCTTAAGATGCTCTTTGAGGAGCAAGCAAGGCATGAGAGGTACGAGACCTCTAAGGCATTGTTCCAATGCAGAATGGCTGAATCATCTCCCATCAGACCTCATGTGCTTAAGATGATTGGATACATCGAAAGCCTTGAGGGTCTAGGGTTTCCTTTGCAGAAGGAATTGGCTGTTGACCTAGTCCTGCAATTGTTGCCGGATAGCTACGGTCAATTTTTCATGAACTTCAATATGAACCATCTTGACAAGTCCTTGTCCGAGTTGCTCAACATGTTGGGAACAGCTGAGCAACAAATGAAGGCAAGTAAATCCAATAGCATATTGATGCTTGGAGGTGGCAAAGGAAAGGGTAAAGCTAAGATGAAGAAATCCACCAAAAGGTTTGGTGCATCTTCTTCACAAATGCTGAAACCTAAAGGTGGTATTGCAAAGGAAGGCGAATGCTTCCATTGCAACAAGTCTGGCCATTGGAGACGGAACTGCCCGGTTTATCTTCAAGAGTTGAAGAAGAAGAAGGGAAGTGAGACTTCCACTTCAGGTATGTTCGTTATAGAAGCGAATATCTCTATCTCTGCATCATGGGTATTAGATACCGGATGTGGTTCTCATATTTGTGTAAATGTGCAGGAACTAAGAAAGAGTAGGAGATTGGCTAAGGGTGAGATAGACCTACGTGTGGGAAATGGAGCAAGAGTTGCTGCATTAGCCGTAGGAACTTACTATCTATCCTTACCGAGTGGTTTAGTTTTGGAACTAGACGATTGCTATTATGTACCAACCATTAGCAGGAATCTGATTTCTGTATCTTGTCTTGACAAGAAAGGATTTTCATTTGTAATAAAGGACAATTGTTGTTCCATTTATTTCAATGATGTATATTATGGTGGTGCATATTTGAGCAATGGTTTGTATGTTCTAAACCTAGAAACCGCAATCTATAACGTTAACACGAAGAAGGTTAGAACGAATGATTCCAATGAAACGTACCTTTGGCATTGTCGTTTAGGCCATATAAACGAGACTCGTATTTCTAAACTCCATAAAGATGGACTTTTAGACTCATTTGATTATGAATCATTTGAGACGTGTGAGTTGTGTTTGTTAGGCAAAATGACGAAGGCTCCTTTTACCGGTAAGGGTGAGAGAGCATCGGACTTATTAGGTCTTATACATAGTGATGTATGCGGACCTATGTCGACACAAGCTAGAGGTGGATTTCAATACTTCATTACATTTACTGACGATTTCAGTAGATATGGCTATGTGTATCTAATGAGACACAAGTCAGAATCCTTTGAAAAGTTCAAAGAATTCAAGAATGAAGTACAAAATCAACTCGGTAAAAGTATTAAGATGCTTCGATCAGATCGAGGAGGTGAATACTTAGACCGAGAATTCCTTGATCATCTAAAGGAGTGTGGTATAGTATCACAGCTCACTCCGCCGGGTACGCCTCAATGGAATGGTGTATCCGAAAGGAGGAATAGAACCTTGTTGGACATGGTTCGTTCGATGATGAGTCAAGCTGACCTTCCTCCTTCATTTTGGGGACATGCATTATTGAGTGCTGCTTTTACACTAAACCGTGTTCCATCTAAATCCGTCGAAAAGACACCATATGAGATATGGACTGGGAAGCGTCCCAATTTGTCTTTTATGAGAATTTGGGGTTGTGAGGCTTACGTAAGACGTGAAGCTTCGGATAAACTCGGCCCTAAATCCGACAAGTGCCTCTTTGTAGGATACCCTAAGGAAACGAAAGGGTATTATTTCTATAATCCTTTAGAGCACAAAGTGTTTGTGGCTCGGACTGCTATTTTTCTAGAAAGGGAATTTATTTCTAGAAGAATCAGTGGGAGGAAAGTAGAACTCGAAGAAGTTCGAGAGATAGAGGCTGAGATGGAACAAGGGCAGGAACCACAAGAAGTTGTGGATGAGATTCCTGTGCCTGTAACACATGGACCGCGTAGGTCGGATAGGACTCGGTATGAGCCTGAGAGATATGGATTTCTCATGACTCATGCTGGAGACGTGATGCTCATAGATGAGGATGAGCCCACTTCCTATCAGCAGGCCATTACGGGTCCGGACTCTGAGAAGTGGCTAGAGGCCATGAATTCGGAAATGGAATCCATGTACGAAAACAAGGTATGGACCTTGGTTGATCCACCCGAAGGGGTAAAACCCATTGGGTGCAAATGGGTCTTTAAGAGAAAGACCGACATGGATGGTAATGTGATTACCTATAAAGGGCGATTGGTTGCGAAAGGTTTCAAGCAAGTTCATGGTATTGACTATGATGAAACTTTCTCACCGGTTGCCATGGTTAAATCCATCCGGATTCTATTGGCTATAGCGGCATACTATGATTATGAGATATGGCAAATGGATGTCAAAACCGCCTTCCTTAACGGGAATCTTTTAGAGGATGTGTACATGACACAGCCTGAAGGTTTTGTCAATCCAGAGAATGCCAATATGGTATGCAAGTTGCAGAGATCCATTTATGGATTGAAGCAAGCTTCTAGGAGTTGGAATCTTCGTTTTAATGATGTAATCAAAGAGTTTGGTTTCATCAAGAACGAAGATGAACCATGTGTTTACAAGAAGGTTAGTGGGAGCACCATTGTTTTCTTGTTGTTGAATGTTGACGACATCCTACTCATTGGGAATGATATTCTGACACTACAATCTGTAAAGGCTTGGTTAGGAAAGAATTTCTCGATGAAGGACTAAGGAGAAGCTGCCTATGTGTTAGGTATAAAGTTTTATAGAGATAGAATGAAAAGGCTTCTCGGGCTATGTCAGAGTACGTATATTGACAAGGTGCTAAAGAGGTTTAGCATGCAAGATTCCAAGAAAGGATTCTTGCCCTTGTCACATAGCATATCTCTCTCAAAGTATCAATGTCCAAGTACATTAAGGAGAGAGAGCGGATGAGTAAGATTCCTTTTGCTTCGGAAATAGGATCTATCATGTATGCCATGTTATGTACTCGGCCGGATGTCGCTTATGCTTTGAGTGTCACAAGCAGATACCAGTCTGATCCCGGTGAGAGTCACTGGACATCAGTTAAGAATATCCTAAGTACTTGAGAAGCACTAAGGATGCATTCCTGGTTTACGGAAGCGTTGATGAGCTTGTGTAAAGGGTTACACAGATACTAGCTTCCAAACCGATAGGGGTGATTTTAGATCGCAATTAGGATAGGTGTTTTGTCTTGGAAGTGGTAATGTGTGCTGGAAGAGTTCCAAGCAAGGTACTATATGCTGGAAGAGTTCCAAGCAAGAGACAGTAGCCGACTCTACAACTGAGGCTGTGTATAGTTCCTTTTGGGAAAAAAGTAGGAGATCTATTGTCTAATCTTCTCACGCAGCGGAAGCATGATGGTCATGCTAGATCCACAAGTATGAGATACATGGATGATTGGCTTTAGTGCAAGTGGGAGATTGTTAGTGTAATATGCCCAAAAGCCAATCATGGATGATTATTTGTAGTCATGTATACGCATTAAGGTTATTCCAATAAGTATCGTTTATAAGATAAACGCTTGCACATACTTATAACCCTAGAATATTTCATATTCTTAAACTGTCCCTAGTTGATTATTATTATGGATGGGTTGTAATAATAAATTAAGACTAGCGTATGTTGAGAATTGCATATGTGATATGAATTCTACATACGGGTACAAGTTAGAGAACTTGTGGACTGGACCGATCCACATAAGAACGCTACATGGAACGTTATATGTTTTGTCGATAGCGGTTCTTATAATGTATTGTCCTTAGACCTGTGATCATCAAGGTTCCCAACATGTGAGTCATATGCTTTGATATTATTCCTGGTCATCCGTAACTGGATAGACGTAAGGGTAATCATTGGGTGTATGATGAGTGTGTAGTGGGTTTTGTATGATCCAGAGGGGATTCGTCCAACCCATATAACGGGTATATTATCGGAGTGTTTCTTGATAGAGTTGAACCGTAAATGCATGGCCATGCTCGGATAATGATATATGACATCATTGGTATCCGTTTTACCGGTTAACTCGAGGATCAAGAAACCGAGATTAAACATATGCGAGATTGACATATTCCATGTCTCGTGTTTAATCTTGATAACGGGACGAAGGGACGATGACATGTTCCGAGACACGTGAAATCAACATTGATCTTGTCGTTCGGGTGGCAATGATGTGTTGCTAGACGCCGCTCTTTGCTTATAATTGTAAAATGAGATTTTACGATTATTGCTGAACGTATAAGTGCCTACAGGGTCACACACATACAGCCGTTGATTCGAGCAGGTGGTTGAACCGTGGTTGGACCATGGTTGAACTAAGGTGTGGTTGGACTGCGGTTGGACCGTGGTTGGACCAGGGTCGTTTTGGGCTGGTTTGCTTCAATTATTGTCAGAATAATTTAACCAAACTAGTGCTATGATGAGTTGTGTGATAATGGATTAGTGGAGACATGTTTTGTGTGGAGACACAATCATATTGTCTAATTGTCCACCTTGTTGGCCATTAGCTCCCCTCCATTATGCATTTGTGTGAAGAGTAATCAGATTACTCTTGAGCCTCTTCCTCACTTGTTCTTGAGAGAATTTTCAGAGCTTGAGAAAAGTTCTTGAGTGGTCAGAAAATTGAGAGGAAAAACACATACCATCCACTTCATTCTTTGAGAAAGAAAGAAGAAACTAAACACCACACAGCTCTCGTTTTCTGTTGCTAGCACACCAGTTCGGGAGAGCTGGGGATGAAGATCGTGAGACGTTCTTCTACCGGTTACAGTGGTTTGTGTGGATACCGTAGAAGGGCGAGGCTTTTGTCTGGCTCTAGCTGATTCGGTTCTACAGTTGGGTGAAAGACCTCAACCGTTACAGGTATGAAAAATTGTTATTCGGTTTAGCTCCCTTCACATGGATCCTCCATGTGTATCCGGTATTTCCGCTGCGCATACATGTTGTATTTTGTGCTTTTGATTGCCAATTGCATGAACCGGATACTTACAAAAGTGCCTTAGTAACTGCAACAATACCTCGAAAAAAGAGTGTCGCCTGGGTTGGAATCCCACCTTGAAGAGCACGCCACACAAAAGCCTCAACCTTCGGAGGCGCTGTGGACAGCCATGGAAGAGGGCCTGGGAGAGGCGACGTTGCTGGGCGCAAAACCAAGTAGGCAGAATGTACGGAGTAATCCTCCGAAGAAACCAAAGGCCAGGACTATCTATCACGACCAGCAGAAGAGAGTGAAACCCCATCCAACAGAATCTGCAGAGACTGACATTTCTCAAGGTCCCACGAGTATAACCGGCGCGACCACGCCAGTACATAATCAGAACACAAAAAATCTTGGCGGCGCACCTCAAATACAGAATCACACTTGAAGTTAGAAGCACGAAATAGCCACGGATACAAATCCTTCAAACAACCGACATGGGACCAAGAGTCATGCCAAAAGGTAATACTTTGTCCATCACCAAACCGCAGAAGTAGCTGTGACGCTAAAGTGGGCCCAGAAGACCCTAAAAAATCTCCACTTATAACAATACTGGACCAAGTCGGGGAGGCTTTCATCAAATCAAAGCAGGGCGCAAATGCTGGTGTTGGAGCAGAGTATTTGGCCTGCAAAAGACGCCGCCACAGTCCCCCTTCCTGCGACCTATATCGCCAAAGCCACTTGAAAAGCAATGCTTTTTTCTTCTCTAACAAAGACTCCATACCCAAACCCCCCAGGACCTTGGCAAGGTGATCTTGTCCCAAGCAATAAGACACAATTTCGATTTATCACCCATTCTACCCCACAAGAAAGTCCTTTGCAATCGAACAAGCCTCCTCGCCACCACCGAAGGGAGTTTAAACAAGGATAAAAAATATAAGGGTAGGGAAGATAGTACCGACCTCAGAAGTACTGCCCTCCCGGCAAAAGAGAGGATCCTACCCTTCCAAGCACTTAGTTTTGTTCGAAATTTCGCGACTACCGGCTCCCAACTTCGCGCCAACCGCATGTTAGCCCCAGCGGCAGGCCAAGATAGGTAAATGGAAGCCGTTCAGCCCTACAAAGAGGATTTGCTGCCGAGTGCTCCACCACCTCAGGCCCCAAATTAATCCCTGCGAGCCCACTCTTGTGAAAATTAATACTCAAACCCGATAGTAACTCAAAGCATCGTAATATCCTCTTCAAATTCAGTATGTTCTCTGAATTCTCCAAAGAAAAGAGTAGCGTATCATCAGCAAACTGCAGCAATGCAACAGGGATACCATGAACACGCACCGGATCAATAAGACCCCTCTCAATGCCTCGGCTGATAAGAACCGGCAACCCCTCAGCAGCCAATAAAAATAGGAAGGGAGAGAGAGTGTCCCCCTGCTTTAGACCTCTTTGCATACCAAATTGTGGTGTCAGCGAACCATTAATAAGAACCGATAGGGAAGAGGATGTAAGACAGGCGCGTATCCAAATCATCCATCGGCTACCAAAACCCATACACTCCATAACCTCAAAGAGGTACTCCCAAGAGATTGAATCATATGCTTTCCGGAAGTCCAGCTTCCATACAACTGCCCTAGCACGAGAGGTCTTGAGAGAATGTACAGTCTCAGACGCCACCAAAGCACAATCCAAGATGTTACGTCCAGCAATGAATGCCGACTGTGTACTGCTCACCAAAGATTCCATCACCGGCTTGATCCTATTTGCCCAGATCTTGGAAATAATTTTATAAACACCGTGGATCAAAGTGATAGGTCTAAAGTCATCAAAGGTACGGGCATCCGTCTTCTTTGCTTGATTGATTGATTTGTTGAGGACCCCGATACAAGAATAGTCAGTAGTCTTATATAGGCACTTTTTAAAAGCAAAAGAAATGTCACAAAAATTCCTCTAATTTAGATTTTTGGGTATGCACAAACCACAAGATTAATGAGAAGATTTGGTCTTTGGCTAAGGCACACATGGAATTTATTTTAGTGGAATAAAGTAGGACAATATTTTAATGAACTGGACAACCCAAATTCATATCAAAGTAGCACCTCGATAACCGGACCATGTGAACATCCAAATTTGACCCACAAAAATTCCTCAAATTTAGATTTTGGATATGTACAAACCATAAGATTACTGAGATGATTTGGTCTTTGGCTAAGGCACACTTGGAATTTATTTTTGTGGAATGCATATTTCATGAATTGGGATTTATATGTTTGAACCTTAGGATTAATGAGATGATTTAATATTAGGATAAAAATATATTAAAATCCAGTTCATTAAAATATTGTCATACTTTATTTATTTGGGCTTTCTTGTTTATTTTAACCCGATTATGATGAGATGATTTTTTTTTTGGTCAAGGATGAATTTGAGGGTCTAAGTCAATGAAATATGGACCTTCTAGAGTTGAATAGCCCATAAACACATTACTTGCAGACTAATTTTAGCTCTGATTTTCGTGAAAAATCAGAATGAAATCATCTTTTAACGGTAAATGTGTTTTTGGTATGATTTGTGCATAAAATGGGGACTTAATGTGTAATCAATCAATTAGGAGATGATTGGGGGGAGTACTAATCAAGAAAAGAGGTGATTCTGGCTTGATTAGGGGTTAATTACACGGTGGAATCAAATCAGGGAGAAATTAAGGGAAACCGGGTGCAAAAAAGGAAAGAACAGAGAAACGCGGGGTTGCCGGGCGGCCATGGTGGGATGGCCGCCGGGCTTGGCGGCCATCCAACCCATGAACGCCGGCCATGGCGGCCATCCAGCCCATGACCGCCTGCCCTATCCGTCTTGGCACCCAAAAATGCCCGCTTTCCCCGATTTTCGCCCCTAATTTGATTCTGCACGATTTTGGCCCTGATTTTTGGCTGAGACCTTGGTCATTAAGCAGGTCCACGCCCCTACACTCCCCAGAACACTATAAATAGGGCCTCTCATTCACATTGCAAAAAATCAGCCTCTCATTACACACACACCCCATAAGCTTTGTTGCTTGGAGAAACTCTACTTCTCCAAGCCTAGAAATATTTCTATAGGCAAAAACTCTGGAGAAATTTTGTGGAGAAGCATCAAGAAAGAAGCCATCAAGAGAAGTTCAAGAGGAGGAACCAATCAAAAGCATTCTAGGAGCCAAGATGTGAGCAGTCTCAGAAAATAATTCATATCTCGAGTTCTAGAATTAGCATTGCTGTGATTTTGGACTCTCTAGAAATCTATGAGGGCAATCTACAACTTTGTTGTTGAGCCCAGAAGCTGAATCGGCCGTTCTCATTGTCTATAATCCAGTAGAAGACGACCCATAGATCCTGTCCAACAACCGAGACAAGGATTCTAACCCCTTCTTGATTGTGAAACCTATTGATTGCTATTTGCTGCTGAATTGCTGTTGCTGAATGATGCTTTGGTTGATGATGTAAGTGTTATGTGATGCCATGACAAGAACTACGTGGGCTATGAACCCGGTCGCCGGGGTACATAGGTGGTCTCTAGTGGTGGAGACTCAAGCCCAAATATTTTTATTTTCCTCTTTGTTTCAGTTTTATTTTTTTGTGATTTGCTTCCACACCTTACACACACTTGCACAAGGCATACATATTTTTTTCAATTGCACAAAGCTTCGACCCAACACGGATGAGTGCCTAACACCTTCCCATCCGTGACGAACCCCCGGGCCCACTATCATTGGTTCGTCAATCAGTTGCTTTGAATAGAGTCATTGGGATTCAAGAACGGGTTTTTCCCAAATTTTGTCCCATAATAAAATTTGGGTAGCGACTCCAAAGATAATGGGTGTTGGTTAAGATGAAGGTGTAAAGGGAAAGATGAGGAGACCCAAGTGATTTTGGGTCGGGTTCTCACAGGCCGTACCGATCATAATCTCAGTACCAACCCCTGAGAAACGGGTCATATGACCCAAGCCCGCCCAAAAGTGGAGTGAGATCGACTCCACTACCATTTGTCACACTCCAAGTAATCGACTAGCCCATAATAACCTCCAAAGTTGGGCCGAAACCCCAAGTCACCCATCTGCCACAACAATCAACCAAGCCATAACAACCCGTCGTGGAGCCACAGGCACAACAATCAACATGACTAGCCACAACAACAATCAAGCCAAGCCACAACAACCAGACAAATCACTTTGGGCCCACTATTTTGATTTTGGTACAAATAGTATCATCACCATAGAAAAGTATTGAAAAAACTACAATGATTAAGAACAAAGAATTTTGGAGCAGGATAAGAAACTTTAAAATTATAGCAATGCCAAATCAACTTATAGTAAATTCTAATGTTTTTGTAGTTTGAGGTTTTATCACCGATTAAATTAACTAAAAAGTTTAACAAAATAAGTGTTTGTACCTTACTATACTTATTTACTATTTTTTGTGTACAAATATGAAAAATATAGTGCTTGTGCTGTGAGCTAGTGTGAATATACTTTTCTTTAGGGGAAAGAGGTAGGGGGTGTAATGGAACCATCTATCCTTGTTTTGTCATGTAAGTCTGTTACGTTTTTTTGGTTGAAATGTATAGGTGTTTTACGTTGTACTACGATGAGTTATAGCTGCGAGATATTATGCTGTAAGTAACAATAAATTGTTTGTGTTGTAAATTAAAGATAGATAAATACCTTGATAAGGTACTTGATGATGACAATAATACATCACCATAATGAAAGAGAATAAACTGGAAAGAAATGATTAAGAACGATGATGACTAAATAAGAAAGAAGATTATAAAAGAGGGAATAAGTAATTTATATTTCATACTTTATTTCGATGATCTTCTTCTCTATCCAGATGTGCCTATTTATAGGCGATATAGAACTTATGAAGGTACTAACCTGAATATTAAATACAATGAATTAAATAGATACGGTAACGTATCTGAATTTTTATATTAATGAATGGGTACAATGAGCATTCGTTTCATAACACTCCCCCTCGAATGCCATTGTACTAGAAATAGAATACGTAGGGGAAACTGCCTCGTTAAAAACTTTACCAAGAAAAACCCAGTGGGAAAAAAACTTGATGAAAGAAAAAAGAGTGTAGTGCATATTCTACTCCCCCTCATTTTGGCATCTCTTTGATATCTCGGAGTCATTGTAATTAAATCATCTTTATCAACCCTTCAAATGTTGAAGTTGGAAGTGCCTTAGTAAATCAGCCCGCAAGATTCCCACTTGAACGAATTTGTTGAACACAAATGTCACAATTCTTCTAAAGGTCATGAGTGAAAAAGAACTTTGGTGATACATGTTTTGTTTGATCTCCTTAGACGTACCATTCCTCCAGTCTGGCAATGCAGGCGGTATTATCTTCATAAAATATCGTTGGGATTTCTTTCTAGTTATCTGAATCTCGAACCTGTTGTGGCATTGACCTTAGCCAAGCACATTCTTGATTGACTTCATGTATTGCCAAAATCCCCAACATGATTAAACAGGTATCAGTTAGGCTTTGCTATGTGGATCGCCATGATATAAGAATTCCTCCATATGCAAAGAAGTAGCATGTGTCTGAGCTTTGTATGGATCAAATAAATGACTTGTATCTGCAAAACCAACTATATTCTCCTTGAACTCTCAATGTTAAAATAATTCATTCCATGTCCATTATACCTTTATATAGACATATTAGAGCAAAGTTATATCTTGCTAATAAGTTTATGAAGTGCACTATGATATGGAACTTCAGGATCATTCTAATCTTACCGAAATTTTTCATCTCAACTCTTGCTTTAAACATAGCACGGCTCTGGAAATTTCTTCGAGAGTTCAAATAATATTTAAACCACAAATAATGAAAAATTCACATATAGATGAAAATATTGCAATACTATATAAATCACCAATATAATAGCAATAATAATAAAAACATGTATTGCTTAAATAAAACACATATATATATGCAAGAATGATAATGCTTTTTTTTTTTATGCTTGTGAGTGTCCCAGCTCGACAAGGCAGACTAATCTCACCCGTGGCTCGACCATCCATTTCACTTCCTTGGCATTTAGCCTAGGACCATAAGCGGCACGGTTCAGCATCCACCTCAAAGTGTGGGACCACTACCAACAGTGTATTTTCCATACCTCAAGTTTCTTCCAGATCGAACTTGGGTTGTGAGTTAAGGGGCCACAACATGCTGAAGACCATTGCGCCAACACCTCGTTGGTAAGAATGATAATACTATATATACCCAAATTGGTTCAAACCATGTAAAGATTGTTGGCCCAGAAAAGGCTAAGAAATGTTGAATTAGCTTTTCCTCTTTTTCGGATTTTCTGTGATTTGGCTCGACACAGAAGCCAAATGCGAAACTTGAATGAAATACAAAGATGAATGCAGGAAAGCAAAGAACACATGCAATTTATAATGGTTCTCCACTCAGGAGCACATCCACTACCTAAAGGTCCCCCTTTTAGGATTTCTAAACTATCCACTAATTTGGCTTTTACAGGCGAGCCAAATAACCTATGGTACAAAAGTTTTGCGGGCTGAACTTGCTAAACCTAACCCAAAGCTGAACCTAGCTTTTTCTACCCAACAAGATTACCCTCTAATCCTGCTGATTACAACCTTTCCCAAGGCAAAGTTTCAAGAGTGACTCACTCAAGAAGTTATACAAATTAAGCACAAGAATATCTCTCTATGTAAACTCTTTTCTCAACTTAGAATCACTTGCATAGCTAGGTTGATTTGCTGTGAGGCTTCAGTCCTCTATTTATAGATTCTAAGGATGGGGAGGAGTGTCTTCCAACGCTAGATTGCTTCCAGGTGGCGCACAAGTTGACTTCTTTCTTTAATTATGAACTGTTAATATTTGGCTGTTGGCTGAACCATAACTGGTAATTACTTGGGCAGAAATTGTTCTCCAATCTTCAAAAAGTTTCTCCAAAAATGGAAATGAGGACCACCAGCTCTTTGATAGCATGAAAGAGGGTGTGAGAACTACTTTTCTGACCGTTAGTTGACTTTTGGAGGCCAAGTATGTCTGTTGCTTTAATTGCACAAAAGTCAGCTACATTTCGGGACCACTTCTTCAACTGCCCAGACAGCGACGTTTTGATTCGACGGAAAAGCCATGCTGAAGCCAAACCTTTATGGTATTTGGTTTCTGTCGGAAACTAAATTTTCTGCAAATGCTTAAAACACACATGGGCTTTCCATACTGTTTGTTAATCATCAAAATAATAAGATAACCAATGAATAATCATCAGAAATATACTAAACAAGATTAGGCTTAATTAATTACTTAATTAAGCACTTAACACATGTTTAGGCTAACAATCTCCCCCTTTTTGATGATGACAAACATGTTGTTCATTTTGCCATTTAAAACAGTGGTTAGAAATAATTTAGCCGGATAAGCAAAACTCCCCCTATTTTGAAGCATAATTCGAGCAAAATTCTAACGCATTCATTTGGCTCGATTTTTCAGCCAATTGCTCCCCCTGCGTATATGCATCGTATACTAAAAATGCTAAAGAATCTAGCTTTGGAATTGCTTTCAGATAGAACGTACTCTCATATTCATAGGAAGTAGATATGGCTTGACCGAACGATCGGAACATCTTGACTCTTAGAACAATACCACATCCAGACCCCCTGGACACTATAAATAGGACCCCCCATTCACCCTCATGGACACATTTTCTCTCTTCTCTCTTTATACACACATAAGCTTAGGTGCTTGGAAAAATTCTCTCTTCCCAAGCTTAGGAACCCTAGAAAGGGTTAAAATTCTGGAGTAATTTCGAGGAGAGGAGTAGCAACAAGGCAGCAGCGAGAGGAGTGGAAGAGAAGGGCAAGAAAGAGGTGAATTGAAGCAAGTTTGTGGAGAAGTGATGCGTTTTATTTATGCGTGACTTTTTCAAATTTATAATTCTTGATCAATTCACAACACGACACACAAATAACTCATGAGTAAACGCAACAATTGTTAACTGCAAGCGCACAGTGTACTATGTAGTGTAGTAGTCTAATCATGGTCGATCCACGGAACAAGGGAAATAAGTACTATCTAATGTCACAACTTATGATTATCTAGGCAAATCTAATAAAAGATGTTGTAGGGTGATGTCGACTAGGCTAGAAGGAAAGGAAATAAAATCGCAAACTTAATCTAAAGTGAAGTTCTATCAATATCTAAAGCAATCTAGGAAATCGAGGTTCACACAATTACTATCTAGGTTTATTATGTATGGATGTCGATTTCAATGTTGATGAGTGATTGTGGGTAATTGTTTCTAATGTCTTATCCCTCAGCTCTCGCATATTGAATCAAATATTCAGCAAAGATTACTACCTAGCTCTCGCATAGCATAGCATCAATACTAAACTCATTAAGCACAAAACAATCAATCAAGCCCTAAGAAACTATCAGCTCTCGCATATTTTAGCATCAATCAATCTATGTTCTTCTAGGTATCATCATATAAATCACGCAGCTCTCGCATGTTGCAATCAATAAGAATCAATCCAAAGTAGATAATAAAATTCGGCACACATAGATTGAACAATCAACACAATCAATTAAATAAACCTCAATCCATAGAAAATAAAACCATAGAAGTAATTGGCTACATCCCTAATCCTAGAATAGAGAATTAGTTCCTCATAATAAAATAGCAAATCATCAAAATCTCACAAGAATTCATCAAGTAAACAATTTAACAGAAACAAAATCGAAAAGAGGAAGGAGTAGTGAAGTCGGGTAGCCGATTTGTGTTGGTGATGATGGCGTCGATTTGTGGTCTCCTGGTGTCGATCTCTGCAACAATTGGACTGGTGATTCTATGACCCTAAACCTTCAATTCTTGATGAAAAAAATGTTGAATTGTTGTGGGGAATAACCTTTGAAATTGGATGAGGAATTCGGCACCACCTTGAGGATCCAAAAGAGTGAAAACCCTAACCCTACTAGTGTGTGTGACCTAATAACTAACCAATTCGGCAGAGCTTCGCCCTTTGACTTCTGCCTCCTGAATATGTCAACCTAGGGGGTCCTTTTATACTGTTTTAAGCTGCTGGAAGTCTGTGGGGCTCTCCTTCTTTGAATGGAAATTGAATTCTTGACTTGCACTCTAAGTTGGACTTTTGCCTGTTTTCTGACCCGAAAGTTTCACGCCACTTTACTCCTATAAGACGTCCTAACTGGGCGTTAGGCTCTCTACAAAGTTCTAGATAATTCTCTCAGCTTATTTTTCATGAAAAGAACTCTTCCATTGGACTTCTGTAGCTCAAGATATCACCGAAATATTGGGCCTGGGTCGGCACAGAAAAATCTGCATTCTGGGCTGGATTAAAATAATTACTGCTCCTTGTAGATATGTCCAAAAATTATGAAATTTATTCCACAGAAATCTCTAAAAATCTAGTTTTGTCTCAAATGGTCTCACTTAATTTTGATGCCTAGAACTCCTGAAATCATCAAAATAGACGACTGTGCTCACTGTAGAAAGTTTCCTAAATTAGGCCTGATTTCCAAACTTGGCTAAAAAGCTTCCATTCTTCAATTAAAACGATAAATTCCTGATAAAAACACTTAATCAGCAAAATTGAAGTATTAATTGTCACAATGCATGAAAATCCACAATAATATAAAAATTATACACATAATCGATCAAGAATACATATAAAAAGCCATTCAAAACCATCATAAAAACAAAGAATGCCTAAATCATCTCTTTCATTGAGCATTTACGAGAAAAATTCGCTTTGAAAAGTTCTGAAAACTTGTTCTAGGACATATGTGTTGACGTCAAAATTTTGAAAAATGACACATAGGGTGTCGAAAAATGCAAGGCAAAGAATGCTAGAACTTGCATGAATTCATCATAACTAAGCATGTACACAAGATCAATAAAAAATCAAACTTCTTGCATCTAAAAAAAAAAATTTCAAAAACTCAAAGTAACTCTCTTGGTTATCCATCAACAAAAACACCTGATCATGGAATGGTGGGTTTGAAAATAATTTGAAAAACAAAGAAAATGTTTTTGGTTTTTTTCAATTTTTTTATTTTTTAGTCGATTTTTATTTTTTAGAAAATTTTGAAAACGAAATTTGAAAAACAATTTGAAAAATTAATTTTGAAAATAAATTTGAAAATTGATTTTGAAAACAATTACAGTAAAAAAATGATGGCTTTTTACTAAGTATATTTGATAACATCTAAATGTTAATATTTTTATGATGGTTTTGAATGGCATTTTCTATGTATTCTTGATCGATTATGTATATAATCTTTATATTATTGTGTGTTTTTATGCATTGTGTCAATTAGTACTTCAATTTTGCTGATTAAGTGTTTTTATCAGGTATTTATCTTTTTTATTGAAGAATAGAAGCTTTTTAGCCAAGTTTGGAAACCAGGCCCAATTTAGGAAACTTTCTGCAGTGAGCACAGCCGACTATTTTGATGTTTTCGGAAGTTATACACATCAAACATAAGTGAGACCAATTAGAGACAAAACTAGACTTCCAGAGATTTCTGTGGATTAAATTTCATAATTTTTGGACGTGTCTACAAGGAGCAGTAATTATTTTAATCCAGCCCAGGATGCAGATTTTTCTGTGCCGACCCAGGCCCAGTTTTTTAGCAATATCTTGAGCTACAGAAATCCAATTGAAGAATTATTTTTGTAAAAAGAAATCTGAGAGAATTATCTAGAACTTTGTAGAAGAGCCCAATGCCCAGTTCGGACGTCTTCTAGGAGTATAGTGGCGTGAAACTTTCGGGTCAGAAAACAGGCAAAAGTCCAACTTGGAGTGCAAGTCAAGAATTCAATTTCCATTCAACGTAGGAGAGGCCTACCGACTTCCAGCAGCTAAAGACAGTATAAAAGGACCCCATAGGTTGACATATTTAGGAGGCACAAGTGAGAGGGTGAAGCTCTGCCGAATTGGTTAGTTATTAGAGCACACACACTAGTAGGGTTAGGGTTTTCACTCTTTTGGATCCTCTAGGTGGTGCCGAATTCCTCATCCAATTTCATTAGTTATTCCCCACAACAATTCAATGTTTTTCCAGCAAGATTTGAAGGTTTAAATTCATAGAATCACCAGTCCAATTGCAGCAGAAATTGACACCAGGAGAGCACAAGTCGAAGCCATCATCACCAACACAAATCGGATACCCGACTTCACTACTCCTTCCTCTTTTCGATTTTCTTTCTGTTAAATTGTTTACTTGATGAATTCTTGTGAGATTTTGATGATTTGATATTTTATTATGAGGAACTAATTCTCTAATCTAGGATTAGGGATGTAGCCGATTACTTCTATGGTTTTATTGTCTATGGATTGAGGTTTATTTAATTGATGGTGTTGATTGTTCAATCTATGTGTCCGAATTTTATTATCTACTTTGGATTGATTCTTATTGATTGCAACATGTGAGAGCTGCATGATTTATATGATGATACCTAGAAGAACATAGATTGATTGATGCTAAAATATGCGAGAGCTGATAGTTTCTTAGGGCTTGATTGATTGTTTTTTTGCTTAATGAGTTTAGTATTGACGCTAGGCTATGCGAGAGCTAGGTAGTAATCTTTGCTGAATATTTGATTCAACATGCGAGAGCTGAGGATTAAGACATTAGAAAAAATTGGCCACAATCACACATCTACATTGAAATCGACATCCATGCATAATAAACCTAGATAGTAATTGTGTGAACCACGATTTCCTTGATTGCTTTAGATATTGATAGAACATCACTTTCGATTAAGTTTGCGATTTTATTTCTTTTCCTTCTAGCCTAGTCGACATCACCCTACACCATCTTTTATTTGATTTCCCTTGATCCGTGGATCGACCTTGATTAGACTACTACACTACATAGTACACTGTGCGCTTGCAGTTAACAATCGTTGCGTTTACTCGTAAGTTATTTGGGTGTCGTGTTGTGAATTGATCAAGAATTATAAATTTTGAAAAAATAGCGCGTAGATAAAATGCATTAAGCTTTTCTGGCGCCGTTGCCGGGGAACAAACGGTTTTAATACTATTGTGATTGCAGCTAGATTACTTTAGGTTTTATTTTTCGCATTAGTTTCTTTTTATTTCTTTTTATTTTATTTAATCGATTTTTGTTTCTTTTTTTTTTATATAATGTTGTCGAATTTTGTTGATGCCCAATACGAGACGCGGTGCTTCATTGAGTCCAATTCATGAGATCAATACGGAGATCGAGAGAACCTTACACAAGCATCTACGCGTGAACAAGCGAAAGCAGAAGCAAGTCCTGGAGCCTGTGGAGTTTTTTCAAGACACTGAAATGGAAGAGGAAGCAGAAGTTGTAGCAGATAATTTCGAGACACTCATCATGGCAGAAGAAGGAAACAGGACATTGCGTGACTACGAAACACCGAGTTTGGATATTGTGCAGTCGAGCATTGCAAGGCCAACGATCAATGCCAACAATTTCGAACTAAAGACAGCACTCATTCACATGGTGCAACAGGAACAATTTGGAGGCTTGGATAATGAGGACCCGAATCAACTTCTACAGGCGTTTACGGAGATTTGTGATTTGATCAAGATCAATGGGGCGACCGATGATTCAATTCGACTTCGATTATTCCCGTTCTCTTTGCAAGGCAAGGCTAAGAAGTGGTTGAAGTTAGGAACAGCTAGAACATACAAGACGTGGGACGAGCTTTCAAAGGCTTTTCTTGCAAAATATTATCCACCTGATAAAGCAGCACGTATCCGGAGCAAGATTACATCAATCACTCAATTCGAAGGAGAAAGTTTATATGAAGCATGGGAACGTTACATGGATCTTGTTCAAGGATGCCCACAACATGGATCACCCAAATTGCTTGTCGTTCAATCGTTCTTTAATGGTTTAAATGAGCCTTTGCGCATGAGTTTGGACGCAGCTTCTGGAGGGGCATTCATGGCGCAAGCACCAGATGTGGCGTATCAGAAATTGGAGACGATGGCGAGTAACAGTAACCAGAGCTCTTCACGATCAAACAACAAGCGAGTAGCTGGAATTCTGGAAGTGGAGACAGTGACAATGCTTAATTCGAAGCAAGATTTTTTGAGTCAGAAGGTAAAATCATGTGTTGTTGCTGTTATGCTGAATTTAATATGTGATAAATGTGCAGGTGCTGGACACAATTCAATGAATTGTCCGACCGGAGACGAGTTGACTATTGAGCAGATGAGCTACATTCATCAACGCCAACAACAACGAGGACACTACACCAACACATACAATCCAGAATGGAGGAATCTTCCTAATTTCTCATGGAGGGAGAGCAACCCGAACCAGCAAGGCGGTTTTCAAAGGAACAATTATGGGCTGAAGAGTTCAAGAATGCAAATTCTAAAGAATCAAGACACGGATCTTACATCTTTGATGAAAGCCATAATGGAGACTCAACGTATGCAAATGGAGATGATGCAAGGATTCAACAATCGGATGGTGAATATGGAGACTCACTCGAAGATGCTTGAGACGCAACTTGCGCAGCAAGTGGAGGCGATCATGAGGACACCAGGAAACCTACCGGGATAGCCCACAGTTAATCCCAGAGAGCAAGTCAAGGCTGTAGCACTTAGAAGCGGAAAGCAATTAGATGATCCCTATCAACCTAAAGAAGATGAAGTCGACACCATCATTAAGCAAGGAGAAGAAGATGAGCAACCGAAAGCGGAGAAGCAGTTACCTAAAAAGGGAGCAGAGGAAAAGAAGCAAGAGCAAGAGAAGTGGATTCCCACGTGGAAGTTAGCAAAGGAGAAAAGAGAGCAACTGAAGGAGATATGGCCTGAAGTCAAAGCTTATGAACCACCGGTTCCATTCCCTCAACGACTTCAGCAGGGCAAAAAAGACGAACAATTTGGGAGATTTCTTGAACATTTAAAGAAATTGCATATTAATGTTCCATTTACTGAAGTAATTTCTCAAATGCCTGCTTATGCTAAGTTTCTCAAGGAAATTCTTTCCAGGAAAAGGAAGCTAGAAGATTACGAGACAGTGGCTTTAACGGAGGAGTGCAGCGCAATCCTGCAGAACAAGCTACCGCCGAAACAGAAGGACCCTGGAAGTTTCTCTATTCCTTGCAATATTGGTTCCATGTGCATTGAGCGAGCTCTATGTGATTTGGGAGCCAATGTTAGTCTTATTCCAAAGCGAATTACTGAGAAGCTCGATATTGGAGATGTGAAGACGACTACCTTCTCTCATCAGCTTGCGGATTGATCTGTTAAATATCCAGTGGGGATGTTGGAGGATATTCCAGTCAAGGTTGGGAAGTTTTTTTGTACCAGTCGATTTTGTGGTGCTCGACAAGGAGATTGATTTTCAAATGCCGATTATTCTTGGGAGGCCGTTTTTAGCTACTGCTGGAGCTCAAATTGATGTTCATGATGGAAAGCTTACTTTAAGGATTGGGAACGAGAAGATCGAGTTCAATGTCTTCCATTCAACCGAAGGACCACTTGAAGAAGACAGTTGTTTCCTAGTTGATTTTATTGATGATGCCGTGAAGAAAGTGAGCAAAGTAGCGAGTAGTGATGATCCACTCTTGAATTGCTTGGCGACGAGTGGCACTACTGAGGATGATGATTTGGAGATTGCCCAAAGTGCAGAAATTTTGCAATCCACGCCACCATTGGAAGCGACCGAAGACAGGAGCTATGAGTTGATTGGAGAAAAGAAGAAAGAAGAGCTTCGGGGCACGCCAAAGGTATAGCTGAAACCATTTCCATCTAAGCTACGGTTTGCATTCTTAGGTCCCGACTCTACGTATCCTGTTATCTTTAATGCCGAGTTAAGTAAACTAGAGGAGGAGATGCTACTTGATGTGCTTAGGAAGCATAGAAAAGCTATTGGATATTCTGTTGAGGACTTGAAGGGAATTAGTCCTACATTCTGCATGCATCGGATTTTGATTGAGGAAGGTAGCAAACCGAGCATTGAAAGTCAAAGGAGGCTTAATGAGAATATGAAGGAAGTTGTGAAAACGGAGATTCTTAAGCTTCTTAATGCAGGGATTATTTATCCGATTTCTGACAGTGAATGGGTAGCCCCAGTTCACGTGGTACCGAATAAAGGAGGAATGACAGTGGTCAAGAACAAAGATGACGAGTTGATTCCGACGAGGAATGTTACAGGATGGAGAATGTGTATTGATTATAGGAAGCTGAACAGTGCTATGCACAAGGATCACTTTCCATTGCCGTTTACCGATCAAATGCTTGAGAGACTTGTAACGCCCCGAATTTTCATAATTTGATTTTTTTGGAATTTTTGAAATTTTATTCCAATTTTACCCTTGAGGTATTTTCGAATTTTAGGCGAGGAAATGAATTATTATGCCTTGGAAATGTCAATTTTAAGTTGGTATTGCTCATGGTTCGGGTTCCGTGGGAAGCGGATTCGAGATCGGGGTGAGACGCGAGGTTTACGTGGTTTCATTTGAAACTACGTCGTTTTGGTTTAAAAGAAAAAAAAAACGTTGACTGACCAAGGGCGAGTTAACCGCGCCTTAGTCCAAAACGGCGTCGTTTTGGACCAAGCCGGCCAACCCTAAACCCTTCCCTCTTTTTCTTTTCTTTTCTCTTCATTCTTCTTCCTTCTTCTCTTTTACCCCGACGGCGCCCCTCTCTCCTTCTCTTCCCTTCTCTCTCTCTCGTTTTTCCTCTCTCCTTCTTCCCTCTTCTCTTCTCTTCCCTCTTTTTCCTCTCCCTCTCTCGTCTTCGTCTACACATCGTTCCCTGTCCTCTACGCCCGTCGTCTTCTCTTCCCCTGAGGTCGTCGGCGCCACCACCACGAGTTACAGAGGGGACCGAGAGGAGGCCTAACCGTGTGTGTGACGAGGAGCACTGGGAATAGCTCCTGTTTTCCTCGCGTTGCCGGTAAGTCCAACCTCTCCTTTGTGTTCTCTTCTCCTCTATCTCGGCTTGTAGGTTGACGTTGTTGTTGTTTCTTTGCTTTCTTGGTTTGGTGCCGATTTGTGTTTTGGGGTGGTTGGTGCGTGGATGGGTCGTGCGTGTGCGTGCGTCGTTGGTCGTCGCCGGCGTGCTGTGGCTGTGGTGGTTCCGGCGGGCTGTGGGTGTGGCAGTGTTGTTGTCTCGGTCGGTTGTGGGCAGTGGCTCCACAAAACCGGCGTTCGCAGGTTCTTGTGGCAGTGAAGGCTTAAACCCCGGTAAGAACATCTACAGCCGCCCTCCCTTAATTCGTTTTCTTGTTGGTTGTTGTACTGGAATTTTTGGAGGTTGTATGTTGAACCGGGTGTGGACGTTATTCTTGGTTGTTTGATGGTGGCAGAATTGCCGTGTTGGTTTGGAGGCTATTGGTGAAGTTCCGGCGAGGTTCACCGGAATCCGGCGAGGCTCGGGAATTTCCCGGCAAATACGGGATTTTATTCCGGCACTTAACGGTATTACTTGGTTGTGTAATTTGTATTCATTCATGGCATGTACTAATAATCGGAATTGGGTTATGTACTTAATTGTGTTTAGTGGAAACCGAGAGTGTGAGTAGTATGAGGCCGGTAATTACCGACACGGGTAGAACCTTAGGCCGGGATGGACTTGGGCTCGGGAATGACCTTAGAACGTTATTTAGTAAAAACCGGGCCCAGGCCCGACATTCTAACCTTATATGATAAAAGTTGTTTAATGGACTCGTAAGATATGGGTTTAAGGCTAATGACATATCTGGACTACTCGGACTTAAGGATGTGGGCTTTAGGCCCGAGGACCTTTATTGGACTTAGATGGGCTTAAGCTCGGTGAACATTAGGACCCGAACGTTTGGAGTTTAGGTGGATGGACACCTTGTTGGACTCAGACCCGGAAATGACATAGTCGGGTAGTTAGGGTCGGGTTTTAACTCAATTGAGCATTATAGTTACATGCATGCACGTTTTTATTGTAATTATTTGTAATTTGTTGTGTGTGCCGGTATTCAGGCACGGGTAACACCTCGGGAGCTGGAGGATCTGTTTTGGGAAAAGCTCCACTGGACAATCGTCGTTGAGGTGACTTTATACGTCTTTTTATGATTGTATGCATGAGCTTGTTGGATTGGTCTGTTTGAGTTGCATGCCTGTTTGCTAACATGCTGTGATCCGTATTGTGTGCCTATACATTACTGTTTGCTTTTGTGCATGAATTGTTGGATTGTTATGGAGATAATATGTGATGTGGTTTTGGGTAATTTGTGTGATGTGCTGTGGGTCGGAGACCCGGATATATGACTATGATGAGAATACACACAACCCTGTTAAATCACAACTTTGGCACACATTAACTTATAATTTGTGAATAAAGATAATATACAGTAGAAGATAGGCTACTGTGTGTTGATGACCGATTGTTTCGAGCAGGAAGTGATACCCCTCGGGTTTGCATGCGGATTAGCATGTGGTATGCGGTTTAGCATATGGGTCTGTGATGACCGGTTCTACCTCCCTCCTTCTACCTCCCCTTTTCTACCTCCCTCTTTCTCTCTGTCTCTCTCTCTCTCTATGGATATGTTTGGGCTTCGTGCCTGGTTTATTTGGGCTTATGCCTGGTTGTCTCATGAGACGGGACCGAGCTCGACGCACACAGTAGGGGGCCCTGAATAATAAACTATAATAAGAAAAACTTAACACACAACAGATGGAGAATAATGAACTGTTTGCTTGAATGTCTTGGCATGGTAGTACTGGTTGTTGTATGTTTGCTTACTTGTCTTGTATCTCTTCTTTCCTTTCGGACTTGTTCTGCACACCTTCATAATTAGATTTATATTGCTCACTGAGTAGGCGACTCACATAATCGCCAACGTTGTTTTTCAGACTTTAGTTAGCGTGCAGTCACTTTCTACCCTTCCAGAGTACGGACGTGGTTATCTCAGCAGGTAGCTGTGCTTCTCCTCCCGGTTGGATCCATAGGGCCATCTTGCATTCCACTTTTACTTTTGCTTTGTTTTTATCCTTATCTTCCGCTGCACTGTATTTTGATGAGATGTCATTTTGATTTAGATTATTTTATGGGCAGGTTGCCGGGATTTTGTATTGATGATGTATCGGTAGGATGCCGGGTTGATTTGAGGCTTGCTAAGCCGGTTTGATTTTGTTCTTTATGACATCTCAGGATTTTAAGAATTTCTTTTCAGATAATGTTTTGATATTGGATTTCGTGTCCTGGGTTTCAGGGGTATTTTGGTAAATTCCTTGTGTTTAAGTATTTTATTGCAAAATTGGGGCACGGGTGTTTCAGCTTGGTAGCGGAGCAGGCTTCAGATCCTTGGTTTTAAAAGTGATTTAAACTTTGTTTTCAAAGTGTTTTCTGTGTTTAAGCCTGTTTCCGGATTTATGATCTAAAAAGTGTTTTTGACTCATTTGCATTCATATAGGCGTTGATATGGATCACCAGGGGCAGCACAATGCTGAGGATGACGCCGCTACTCATTTCTCCGACAATATGTCGGTGATGCAGGTTCCCGTTGGTCAGGGGAACAATAATGCAGCAGAGAATAATGCTGTAGGTGGAGGTGTACAGAATGTTGTGCCACCTGTTATAGACCCAGCGTTCCAGCAGTATCAGGCCTTTGTGCAGTGGCAGCAGTTCTAGCAGTTCCAGCAGCAGCAGTTCCAGCAGTTTCAGCAGCAGCAGCAGGGTGCCCAGTCGGTAGCACCTGCTGCAGCAGGTGGTATGGAGAGTGGGTATAAGCACATGGATAAGTCTGCAGTTAAGGAATTCTCAGGTGAAGAGGGCAAAGTCAAGGAGTTTGATGATTGGTTTCGCTAGGTGGAGAATGTTCTGGAGAAGTTCACCTGCGCACCTGAGCAGAGGGCTCGATTAGCGGCACATAAGTTCACAGGGTATGCATTGTCATGGTGGCAGGAACTTGTGGCCAACCTACCGTAGCCTGTGGAGATGCCTTGGGAGGATTTCAAGGAGAGATTCTAGAAGGAGTTTCTTACTGTTGGATTTCTGGAGGAGGAGAAGAAGCATTTTCTTGAGGTGAAGCAGGGACTAGATGAGACTGTATCAGCCTTCAGGATCCGGTACAGCATCCTTCTCTCTTATGCTAGGGAGTTTGTGCCCGATGAGGTGACCAAGTGTAGGCGGTTTGTTAACGGCTTACGTACTGAGTTGGCGATAGTTATGGCTGGTGGAGGGCACAAGACTTGGGAGGCAGTTTGTGCCGCTACTTTTGATGCTGAGAGAGTTCAGTTGATCGGGAAGGAGGCTCGGGCAGCCGAGCAGAGGAATCAGTCTTCTGCTTCGGGTCAAAAGAGGCAGTATTCTGATGCCGGAGGTGCAGACTATTGTGTTGGACAGAGTTCTTCTTACCAGGGCTCGAAGAAGTTCCGAGGGCAGAGTTATCAGGGTGGACCAGGCAGATCCTCGGGAGGACGGTCCTATCAGTCTGGCTCTTGGGGACGGGGTCTCTTGGCACGGTTCTCGGGTACATGTGGTATTGCAATACGCCAGGACACCAGAAGTCATCTTGCTATAAGTGGATGAGGGATAATGGTGGCAGTGGTTCTCAGTATACGGTACAGAGTTCCGTGGCTAGTGGTGCTGTTTCTTCTGGTCCGAACAGGGGTGGCAGACAGCAGGGTCGAGGTCGTGGAGGTTCTGGAGCTCCGAACCGCGGGGGTGCGACTCAGTCTGCTGCAGCTCCTAGGGTTTATGCCATCACCCGAGAGGAGGCTGCTGATGCTCCAGAGGTTATAGCAGGTACCTTTATGGTTTTTGGTCAGTTTGCACATGCTTTAATTGATCCAGGTTCAAATGTAACGCCCCGGATTTTTATAATTTGATTTTTCTCGGAATTTTCGGAATTTTTATTCCAATTTTACCCTTGAGGAATTTCTGAATTTTTGAGCAAGGAAATAAATTATTTTTACCTTGGTTATATGGAATTTAGTTGATGGTATGACGGGTTCGGTTTTCGTTGGAGTTTAATCGGGTTTTGGGGTTGAGAATTAAGTTTTGAAGTAGTTTCCCCGAAACTACGTCGTTTTGGAACTGTTCAAAAAAAAAAAAAAAGGGAAAGCGGGGAACTCCAAAGAAAACGAGAAAATACCAAACTCAAGGAAATTACCAAAATGCCCTTGAAACCCGGGACACGAAAATCAATATCAAAACATTATCCAAAATCCTCAATAAAAAGAGATGTCATAACAACATAGTCAACCAGCTTAGCAAGCCTCAAATCAAACCCGGCATCCTGCCGAAACCTCATCAATAGTAAACCCCGGCAACAGCCGATAAAATAATCCAAAATCAAAAGTGACATCTCAATACAAATCCAATGCAGCGGAAGAAATAAATGGAATAAAATATGAGAAGACAGTATGCATGCCGACACTACGGATCCAACCGGGAGAACAAGCACGGCTACCTGCTGGGATGTCCACGTCCGTACTCCGGGGAAAGAAGACAGTGACTGCACGCTATCTAAAGTCTGAAAAACAACGTTGGCGATTATGTGAGTCGCCTACTC